>JAWPHD010005300.1:102500-166434 GCA_037043455.1 Cyrtodaria siliqua | reverse complement strand
GCCTATGGGTGAAACAACAGTAACAGTAAGAATCACATCTGCATTTTTAAAATTTCAATATAGATATTGTTTCATATTACAGTTCAGATAATCATTTAATGGAGAGAAAAAAAAGTCATAACTTCATATCAGTGTTCCCATTCACGCACATATGCACATATGTGCATGAATCACGCATGAAAACAAAAAATCACACACAGAAAACCGACCTCGTACGTGCATGCACGCACAGAAAAAATACAATTCTGATAATAAGAAAGCATGACGGACGGTAGATTTCCAACTCGTCCACTTTGTCCGAATATTTTTTGAAAAAAACGAAACTAAAACGCTTTTGTTTATGAAAACATTATGCCGAGTAATTGCGTCAATTGCCCTATCCCTCTAGTGCATACCACGATGATTGGTTATGACGTCATAAGCGCTGATTGGTTATGACGTCATAAGCGCACGCGCTACCTAAATGAAAGTAGAGAAAAACATCGACATCTCATTCTGGTGGTTTTGACATTTCTTTTTTAGATTTAGTGAGTAAAATTAAAATAAAAACTTAATAATAGAATAAATGAAGATCAAATAATTAATTCAAATCGTGTTTCGTCTCTCCCGTGTACTATTTATAGATGCGCAAACGTGTTGACTGGTATTGGATCTTTACTTGAACGAAATTCTCGCTGCAAAATCGGCATGTTTCCACATTTACAAACAGAAGAAATGTCAAAAATGCAGAAAACTGAATGGTCATTGCATATGCGGCAAACAGGCCAAATTTTGATGAACATGAGGTCATACGGAGAGCCTGTCAACTTGCTTTCAGATAAATCATAAAAATGATTTTACTGTAACTGTTGTCAACTTGAATATTACACTGTGCTGTGTATTGTAATGCCTTCAGTAGCAAATAAAGTATGTTGAAAGGTTTAAAAATCTTAAAAATTCATAGTGTACCCCCTAAATTTGTAGTGTACCCCCAAAATTTAACAGTAGGGGGTACATGTACCCCCAAATGAAAAAGTCAGTGGGAACACTGTATATAGGCAAGGGGCTACAAATGAGATTCTTAACTTTATTACCACTTAACCTAATGCAAAAAATAAATAACGTGAATCAATATAAACATTTTATTTTTATGTTTTTGTCCACTACACCAGATGATGTTGACTTTTTGATTGGCTGTGCATCACATTCTACCTTTTTCCTCTTTTCATTTTTACTTTCACTTTCGCTTTCATATTTTCCTTTTTTTAAACACTGAAAAAGTTCAACAATCTCATTTTGAAATGTAAACATTAGCACTGCCAAATGCAGGGTTTTTTTTTGGCTGTTTTTATAGCCGAAATTCGGTCATATTCCCAATGCCAAAACATACCTTTTTTTCCCAATTAAGAGGAAAAAAATTCCCAATTTTATTTTATTTTATTTTTTTTAGTGTCCCAATCCAATGATTGGGGTTCAAAAGCTTATAAATGCTTCTGTTTATCTTGGTGTACAAAAAACAGTATTAAAGATATAATTATGAAAGGAAAGCTTTACTTTATATTTTTCCGAATTTTATTAAAAATCGCGCTACAATTCCCAATTTTATGAAAAATCGCGCTAAAATTCCCAATTCCAAGGGTATGGGTCATGTTCCCAAAATCATGAAAAAAATCCCTGAAATGCGAAATCAAACTGATTATGTATATCAGTTCGTTTTGTTGTTATTTCATTTTTTTGACAACTCAATTCTTCGAACGTAATTAGTACACTAACTATGCATAAACCGTTACCCCACCCGCCTTTCATGTCTGTTACAATTACGCTCAACAATACACTGAGAAACAATAAAAAAAGCATACCTACCATTTCATATCAAACATACTTCCATTATCAAAAGTCCTTAGTTTCTTTACTCATTGAAAGATTGCCGACAAATCTTCCTGATTGCTAATTAATCAACGTGTTAGTGTTATTGTTATTGTTTCAGTGTATCGCCATTTTCAGCTCACCACGTGACGAACAGGTAATCACGTGACGAACATGTGATTTACCTGTAGTAGTCGTTTCATTGGCTAGCGGGTCTGGATTAAAATAGATCGGGTAAATTGATGGGATAATGTCGACAATGCCGACTGTCAAAGTAATTTAGAGGCGGGACTTCCGGCATGGTTGATTGTTGATAAAACTGCCCGGGGTAATCGCTGATCGCCGCTGTGGATGCTAATAGCCTTCGATCTGGCGATCAGTTCTTTCTAAAAATATTTTTTTCTATTTATGTATACCACAATGCAAAGCGGCGTCCGCCATGTTTTCGGACAATCGGTAAACGCGGAAGTGGGAATAGTGATAATTTGTAATAGTTTATTACTGCAAAATGAACAATAATGGTGATAAAAGTGTTCGGAAAAAAGGCACAACGAAGCACTGTGCCCATGGGACTTGTAAAAGCGATTCGAGATATGCTGACAAGCCGGCAATGCAAGGAGTTTTCTTTATGAGATTTCCCCAGGCAAAACAGGACCTTGAAAAATGTGTACGTTGGTCAAGAGCTTGTAGCAGAACGGGTTTCGATGAAAAACGTGTAACCAAGGACACATACATATGCAGTTCACATTTCGTCGGAGGAAACGGGCCTACAGAGAATCATCCTGACCCAATACCAGCAAATGCTACCAAATATGATGTTAGTATTGTTATGTTATGGTGTTTTCTTTCTTTCGATAATTCCTCAATCAATTTCTGGTACATATATTTGCATGTGGGTTAGGTGAAAATTTAAGGTTTATTTATGAAACTGATATGCTAGTGTCAGTGTCAATGTCCCCACCCCATAATTTATCTACCAAAGTACATGTACTGTTTGCCCCCCCCCCCCCCCCCCCCCCCCCCCCCCCCCCCCCCACCCCACAACCACCCCACACCCCTCACTCAACATTTCGAGAAAAGAATGGAAACAGTTCAAAAAATCTTTTCCCCCTATATATTTAGTCGCTATTTTTGTATTTTAAATGGTTTAGACCCCTGCTACTACCTCATATACATTGAAATTGTGTATACATTTGTTTGACCCCATTAATAATTAGAACATTCCTATGGCATTGAAAACTTCTTATATTTTTACAAAGTGTGTAACTCATGGAGACAATCGGAGATGGCATTGAATAACATTTTAGTGCAAACCGACACATTTTATGTTAGTTAGAGCCCCACAGAGTAAAAATCTCCACTAAGCTTCATTTTAATTTATATTTCAGATCCAACGTCTGGAGAAGAAACCCCGACGCAAAGTCCAACGAAGACTGACATTATCTTCCATTACTATCCCTGAAGACAGTAATGTACATGTATCTCAGACAGATGAGCTTGAAATAGCTGGAATTCTGCTTTCATTAAATAGCCATGTGAGTTAGTTGTTATGTTGTTGCATAGTAACAAAATAAAGAAGGAACATATCATGTACTTTCTAGGTCGGGCAATATCTGATATGTTAAAATACTGCTGCTGCTGTTTCATGTGGCCCACCTCGATTAATATACGTAATATGCACATGCTTTTATTTAAATAAAACTACCTTAATTTGACTTTTATTCTCATTGTCTTTTTTTTTTATCGTAAAAGGTAAACAATGAAAAACTAAAATGGCAAAAGTGTGCCCAAATTGGAAAAAGCTAAAGCCCTCGTACCAATATCTCAATGTGTCTATGTCGAATTTGTAAAATGTAAAGTGTTGTTGATCTATTAAAGGGACAAATGGCAATCATATTTTTTTTTACAAACACACTGTGTCTCATTTCTTCTACATAAGTTGCATTTGTTCATGAATTAATATTAATCCAGGTGTGCATCAAGGATACTGCTCGATACCCGAACTGTTAACCGCAAATGAAATGTCCTAATTTTTAGGTTGCTTTTTTTTCAGCCAGAAGAAAAAGAAAACACCTCGCAGTGTCACGATGATGAACCAGTCCTCAAGCGACAGTGCATCGATGGCGTTGTCATACAATCAACTGATTTTCAGGCAACAGACATACTGTTCACTGCGCGTAAGATACAAAACGCAAGTTCCCAGACAGAACCATCTACTACGACAGAGTTAGCACTGCGCATAAACAACAAAATTTTAGAAAATAAAAACAAAAATTTACTTGCTGAACTAGATATGTACAAACACACCAGCAATACAAGGAAAAGAAACACCGATGAGTTACCAGTCAATGAAACTGAAAAACGTGCGAATATTGCTAGTTTTTTCGACATTTCTGAAATAAGCAGTGATGATAAAAAATGTAAATTTTTTACAGGATTGACATTCCTTCAGTTCCTTCATCTCTGGAATTTTTTATCCCCAGCAGTTCCCTATCTGCAATACTGGAATCGTACATCGAAGAAAGAAGAATTTTGTGTTCAACCCCAAAACGCACTTCTCATGTTACTAATGAGACTGCGAAATGGATACACAAATCTAGACTTGGCCTATAGATTTGGTGTCAGTGAGGCAACAGTCTCAAGAATTATTCTAACATGGATTCAGTTTGTGTTCAAGCAGTTCCTTCCTCTTAAGACTTTAATGTTTTCTGAGCGAAGTAGAATAAGAGAAACTTTGCCGTTCTGTTTTAAGAAGTACAAAAACATACGATGTATAATAGACTGTACAGAGATTTTCTCACAAAGACCTGGTAACTTTCAAAGACAGGGTAATTTATATTCGAGCTACAAGGCACATACAACCTATAAAGTGTTAGTGGCAGTTGCACCAAACGGTGCAATTATGTTTACAAGTGATGTGTTCGAAGGATCTATTACAGACAGGGAAATAGTGATCCAATCTGGATTTTTAGACATGTTAGATGCCGGTGACACAATAATGGCTGACAGAGGCTTTAACATAAAAGATGTGTTAAATGAAAGACAATTCAATATGATCATGCCACCATTTTTAGGTGGCAGAAAACGGTTCACACCACAGGAAGAAGCTATGACTAAAGACATAGCAAAGCATAGAATACATGTAGAGCGTTCCATTGAACGAATCAAGAAATTTAAACTTCTACAGAAAACTATTCCATTGTCACTGGAACCCGTGATTACTCAAATTGTTTTTATTGTTGGATGTCTTGTTAACTTTCAAGAGCCCATGGTAAAATGATTTGGTGTCTAGTAGTTTACATGATTTGCATGTAATAAATAAATACTATAATCCCCTTTAATGTTGTTCATATTTATTAGCCTTTTTAAAAGGACACACAACAATCTGCAGTTTTATTTTTAACAGGCAATTCGATTACAGAGTGGCAATTTAATTATGTGCATTAAGTAGTCCAGTAAAATAATGAATCGGGATTTATAAATCAGGTGTTAAATTAAAAGTTAAACTTAAGGTTGCCGTGTGTCTCTTTAAAAGTGGTCTCTCAATACAGGTAGACCTATATTTGATTCCATTATGAATCCAAATATGGAAGAAATATCTTCCAGAATAGTTGTATGGCCTTGAAGGTAGACATATAAGTATCACCATCACCGTGTATTCGTCCAGCCGAAAAAATCCTGTTTTCAGCCATTACTTTGAAAATACTGAAGGGAATTGCATGAAACTTCACACATATGCAGTTAACCACAATGAGAAAGTGTGTCCTGCGCAAAAATCAGATTGATACTTCAAAGGTCAAAGCCACACTTTTCGTGCCACTTAGTGACATTTCTTGTTAAATATGCAATTGGGGTTGAAATATAAAATGATTTTACAAAGTATAAGGCAACAATATATATTTTATTTTCAAAAGAAATAGAAAAGCATTACATATAAATTTTCATATTTTATTTACTGATTCAACTGAACTGAATTGGGTTTTAAGGTGCACCAACACATGAAAAGGTTATATGGCGCCTAACAGGCATGAACATGCCAGGCTCATCCTCCATGTACATCGAGATAAAATATGGAAAATTTTGTTGATAAGGCAGACCAGTCACCTACTCCTGAGTATAACCTGTACTGTATATCTACCGCCATCAGTAAGAATTGACACTGCCTCACAATTCGAGATCACATATTTGATTAAACCCTTAAAATGCATGATATGTCACGTTTTGATGTGATATGTATTTGAAAATGGTATACAAACAAACAAATATCACAAGATATTAACGTAAGGCTTTAAAGAAAAAAGTGTTTGTTTCCGCTAAGCCACCGACCTTAACTTTTTTTTATTGCAAACCATGTATTATCTAGGTAGTAATGCCTTCCCCAGTATTTTTTATCATATTAAAAGTGTTTTTTTTTCAAAAACAAAAACAAGATCATTAATAATAAAAAAAAACATATTTAGACACTGTGTTTCTGTGTTTGTTGGTGACCTCAGGTAAACAACTGTGTCACATAACACAACACGCAATCAGCAAAACAAACAATTGTAGTCTGCTTGAAAAGTTTCATTCCACCTTCTTTGGCATAAGTCTACGTGGGACGCGCATTTCCAGGTACTCTGGTACAAGCCAGTGCCTGTGGAATGAAACAAGTTTATTCTTGAGGTTAGACCAGAATTCTAAATCAAACCTAACCCTCACTACTAAAAAGTTGTCTTCTCCGGCCCAGATCACTAAATCGCACCACTGCCTATTTAACACTCCCAGCTGGGTTTGTATTTGATAATAATATGCGTGATTTTCTTTCAGCGCATGATTGCCATGTATTTTATGGATACAGAAACTTTTGAGTTGGGCTTTACTTAGCACAGTCTCATAGTCTTGTACAAGCGTATTAACCAATACACTTGGGCATTTGATTTCGAGCAAGCCATCTACAGGATTTTCTTTCGGGTCCTGTACAAGACCGTCAGGACTCGCGCCTATTTCTGGAAATTGGGCATTTACCCAGAAGCCACTTTTCTTCACAGTGTATCCATCAGCTGACATACATCTTGCGTAGTCTTCAAAAGCGTTATCCTCATTTTCAATTCCATATTGCATTGCTTTAGTCTGAATTCTAGTAACCCAAAGTTTGTTTCTAAGGATATTGTACACTGCTTTCTCGGATTTCGCATTTGCAATCGTCTTACTGTCTGATGCTGTTATCCTAACCCGTCTCTCGGAGTGCCACTCTTCAGTTCCTTGGATGGACACTTTTTCACATTGATCACCTACAACAGATAAACTCTCTGTGAATGTATGTATTGTATCTTTCAAGGAATTGCTTTGATCATCATCCAGTTCATAATCTTCAAACTTCCTGAAAAGTAAAGTTTCCCACATCGACATCTTTCCTCCATTGTTTTCAACTTTTTCAAGGAAATCGTTGAGAGTTTCAGTTTGATTTCGACTTGGGAATGATGGTGTAGGATCATACGTTATGATGTCATCGACCTTTTTCTTTTTTGAACTTGGGTAGCACGCTTCCGAAACATTCTGTGGATTTCTTTTTCGTTTCCGTCCAGTGTTCCATTCACATTTTTTGGAGGTACAGGACAATGGATCAGAACCATACTTTCTGATGTAATCCTCAAGTGCGTACAGAAGACCTGTTATGTGCGAACATCGACCCATTGAACTGGCTGGACATTCACACGAGGCATCATTTACAAAGCCACTCGCATGGCTTAGTTGCACCATCACACAATACTCGGTGTTCATTGTGTATTAAGCCATCACTGTAGCTTTAAGGAAGTAGTTTCCATCCTTGCAGCAGTCCTTCATATCCAGGACATGACCACTGTTGAAATATGCCAGACCTTTCTTCAGCGGTTTGGAGGTGTGGAGGTCTTCAATGTCAGGATCAGATTCATCATCACAATCATTCTGTCCTACAAACTGCACCGACTCAACTACATGATGGTGAATATGTCCCTGATTGAAATGTTTAGGAAGTGCGACAGAAGGGAAATTGTTCCATCCTGTTATAGGTGCAACGGCTGCTTTTGGAACTTGTGTGCTCTGCTGTTTAAGTTCACCCAGCTTAATATCATACCATTTACCATGATCAACACTGACTGGAATATGTTTGCCATTCCCAGACTCCATGCACTGTTTCACTCTGAAAATGAAAAAAACAAAACTTCATTAGGATAAATAGAACAGAATCCTTTGTACTATGTAATCAATTTTCACCCAGGGAATGTGGGTGCACAGGTTTAAAGGCTATTATTAATGTATAAATGAATGTATAAATAAAGACTTAAGTATCAATTATACAGTATACATATTCTGTATATAGCACTATCTCTTCTTGACTTCTCTCTATCCTTCTATACATAGGGCCTATATTATAACACCATCTCTTTGTCTTTAGCCCTATCGTGTTGCAAGTTGTACATAGGCGCCTATTAAAAAATACAGTAGATTGAAAACGAAATAGAACGAAGGACATATTATAAGTAATAACCAGCAAGAAAGCACCATATAGGTCTATATTATTTTTAATTCTAATACACCCGCACTATATAGCCTAGTTTAAAATATCTCGTTATATTGAACGATATATCACTGTAACGTTTGCAACGTTAGGAGAATAAGCATTGCGCAATGCGCATTCCGCATTGTAACGTATGCAACGTTAGGAGAGCAAGCAAAGCAATGCGAAAGATTCCAGATGTGTGCGTTATTTTCACATTTTAGGGGCATTAGAATAGAAATAGAACATCGTTTACGGTGAATTATCTATAATATATCACGGTTTGTCGTTCAATTGTAAACAATAATTTCACTCGCCCTTCGGGCTCGTGAAATTAATGTTTACAATTGAACTCCAAACCGTGATATATTAAACGATAATTCACAGTAAACGATGTTCTATTTCTTAAATTTAACAAAAAATATCTACCAGTCGATGTTTGCAACTTTTAGAATCGCAGGTACGTGTAACACAGAATCGTATAAAATGATAACCATTGCGAATCTTCTAGAATTAAAAATGAAGGACGTTTACCTATACTGCAGAAAGAAATTCTAAGACATAAAATAGAATATATCGAGCAATTGTGTAGTAATAATAACACGGACAGTTCAAAGTTTACACGATCGCCTCCTTTGTTTACATAATCACGCTCAATGTACATGTACAATACCTTTCAACAAGATCCTGTTTGTTCCCAGCAGTTTTTAATTCTCGACATTGCAGCCACCTTCTTAACTGTGTATTCGAGTGTTTCTCTATAAAACAATAAGCTAATTTCGCGCCTGGAACATCATTTTCGCTCAAAGAAACGTGGAAAAAATCAGAGGTTGACGCCATTGTTTCTATATGTAAAGTGATCAGCTGAGCGGATTGTTTGTCCGAAGATGCGGAACTGGTGCTATTTTTAGAACACGCGTTCTTATCAGTGACGTATTACATGCTACTCTCAGATCGAAGGCTATTGCATTACATAAGCGAGTGCAATTAAAGGATTACGTTGAGAAGTGTGCTGGGGTTGTTTTATGACAGGTGGCCTGTTAATTGGACAAATGTGGGATCTTGGACTGAAATCTTTCAAACAGTGACACGCCCGACTTTCTCTTTTTGTAAAATTGGACTAGTCCGGAACTAAAATCTTTGAAAAAGTGACACGCCCGACTTTGGTTTTGGACTAGTCCCGGGCGTCGGGCTATAGGATTTGTACAGCCCTGAATCAGGACCCGTTTATATTACATCTGAGTCCCTGAGGCAATATAGTATGTGTACAAGTTATTGAAAAAAGAAATCATTGAATTCAAAACGAAAAACGAGAATAACAATTTATTTTAAACAAGTCTGATTTGAATCAAATACAATGGTTGATAAAGCCATGAATTGATACATGTCCGTGCTGGATGTTGTTTTTGAAAGGAAAACAACGTAAACAGTAGCTCTATTGGTATCCTAATATTGGGCTGATATAAATAAGAACAATTACGTTCGTTTGGCCGTATGTGAAACTGCGACAGTGACGTGATTCGACAAATTATATATACATATATACACTCAAGAGATATGAAAACGCAACACGGGAATTTCCGCTATATATTGTATATACTGCACACTTAATTGCACATAATATTCCAAAGAAATCCCAAGATGTTTTTTCAAAACTAACTAGAGAAAGGACACAACTGTGATGTTGTAGACGTTTTAATCACACTACACTTTTTAACAAGATCTTCATCAATGTTGAAGTTGCTCTTCGAAAAATTGAGCTAGTTCAGTACTGTATTTAACGTATATAGTTTGCAAAATTTTGCAAAATTTTGCATCCTAAGTTTGCTCACATGATTGAGCCAAACGCGTACTCTGTGAATAATGAAACATTGCAGGAATACTATTTGCTGTATTATTTGTTGTTTTAGTATTTTTTCCAAAAGGAAAGGTCCTACGTAGCCATGTACCTTTCAATTAAAAGCAGCATATTGTACATACAATATATAGCTGAAATTCCCGTGTTGCGTTTTCATATCACTTGAGTGTATATATATATACATATCATTGCTGTATTATTTCTTTTTAGGAAAAGTATTTAAACTAGCTAGCTAATTCAAATACAAGCTGAGAGATTATTCTTCATTCTATAAAGTGACTTCTGTTTTAACTTTAATAAACAAAATAAATAATATGACCGTAGGTGAAACTGCGACAATGATCATGTGACTCTGCAAATTGTACATATACATGCATAATGATACATGTAAGTACATAAGTTAGCTATTCGACTTGATTTTGACTTCAGTTGTCTTGTTTAATTAAACTATGATAGATTTAGTGGTCTGTTGTTCCATATTGCACGTCTGGCACCTTCTAATTAACACTGGTCGATACCGAATATACAGTGCAATCGACGTGTCTGTGTCGCCATTTTGTATTTTCATACAATTCAGTTTTGTCACCATGTGTGCCAATAAACAGGATGTAATAATCGGTGGAATGCTTTCCGTTTGTTTTTATTACACCCTTCCACCCCTAATCAGAGGTGTCATACAGAACATACAAGGTGGTCGTGTGGATATCTCGGCATATTATCTCCTTAGAAGGGCGGTAACAGACATAGTTCAAAGGGTTGTTTTGTGTTCCAATTAACAGGATGTTGGTGATCGATATAATATTTCTGTTTTATTGCACGCAAGTACCACAAAAGTCAAACGTGTCCTACCGAATACACAGGTATAGCATCGTAATACTATTTTTCAACCAACTTCAACAGCAAAATTTGAGACGAAAACAAAGGCTATACAGAAATCCAAGGCCGTCATTCAAATCTACACAATAATGGCAATACAAAGGAATAATTATTTTGAATATCGAACCATAAATAAAACAGGAGTTTCACTTAGAATGTGTAGACATTTTTATGAAAATATAGGCGATTTTATTTATGAATTTTCAACCAAATTCAACTGCGTGATTTGAGAACAAAATAAAGGCTATACAGAAATCCAAGGCAGTCATCCAAAGCTACACAATAATGGCATTAAGAAGGAATAATTACATTGAATATCGTAACGTAAATGAAAGAGAAGTTAACTTTCTAGAAATGTACATTCTCGATTTCAAGCCACAATTGGCGAAAACTGTAGAAAAAGAAAATCAACACAGCTATCGAGGGTATTTTCGCCGCTAAAACCAAAGTTATAGTATGAATTTCATCATTTTTTTCAATAAATTAAAAGCAATACATGCATATTTGAATAACTAACCTCGATATTTGAAATAGATTGTGAATTAGTATGTTAATAATTCATTTGTAGGTCAGTATCAACTGATTTCAGGATAATTGATCGCCTCAAAAGTGTCCGCCGCACTGACTGGTACCCTGTTGTTTACTGCAGAATAATCAGGGAACCAGCTTATAAGCCATTCGGCGGATAAATCGGAAATTAACAAGGGGCGTATAGGGAGTTTCAAATCCAGGGTACTTGTATATCCATGATCCAATCAAAAATTCATGTTGATGTGAAGTCCAAGATGGCCACCAAAGCTAAAAATAGATTTAAAAAAACAAGTTTGTGGCGACTACTTCTTGAAGGCTATAAGTGATATTGATATGGGACTTTTTCTAAAATGATCAGCATGACATGATGTTGGTCCTTATGGAAAACCGTTTTGATTCAACGTTAAACATGGCTGCCAGCTCCTCTGAAACTACTTGACGGATTTTCCAGAAACTTCACAGGAATGTTGCTCTTGATGTCTAATTGATCCTAGCAAAATTTCAGGTCAGCCGGAAATACAAGATGGCAACCATGGCTAAAAATAGATTTAAAAAAAAAATTGTAGCGACTACTTCTTGAAAACTATAAGTGATATTGATATGGGACTTTTTCTAAAATGATCAGCATGACATGATGTTGGTCCTTGTTGAAAATTATTTTGATTCGACATTAAACATGGTTATTAAATGATTATGAAATAAAATTTCTTGAGTTGCCAGTGGCCATCTTTGTTTACATAGAGTTATATATAAAAACTTGTAACGACTACTCTGAAACTACTTTATAGATTTTTCATGAAACCATCACAGGAATGCTGATCTAGCTTTCAGAACCTGCCAGTAGAGCTTCAAGGTCATTGACCTCTTGTTGTGGTTTCTGCTCATGCAGTCTTAATGAAACAATGCCAGCCAGATCTCAACTATAATGTGGCTATTAATGCTATTTATACTCCAATCTTGATGAAACTTGGGGACAATGTTTACGGCAACCCTATCTCATCCAGGCTTGACCAGCCAGATAACACCTATAATGCTGGAGTTATGGATCTTTGATTTAGTGCTGAAGTGACCTGATACATGAACCTTCTCTTTGCTTCATTTTGATCATGTTTATTATAAAGCTAATATGTGTTGATGGTGATGATATTTGATATATGAATACAATAACAGCTTGTAATAATGCATTTTGTGTAACAGATGAAGACGGTGCATACTTTTTAATCAAATGAGGATTTCAAGGAGTTTTTGGTGAATTTTCAAAATGACATATATAACTTCAAAATATGCGTTCAAACAAGAAACCTAGGGAAATCAGGCATGTAGATGATTTTTGTCTTGCCTTTTCAAAGAAAAAAAGAGACATCTAATGTTTCGCTTTTCCGGCGACAAAGACGTCAACATTCAAGTTTTGCGTTTAGGTCATTTTCTCACAAAGTGTATGCGCTAGACCTTTCAAACTTTGCTTTTAGTTGTATCTTGAGTGGTACATCGCAACATGACAAAGCAAATGTGGAAGTGACCTTGACCCTCAAAGCAAAGGGCAGATAACTTAATAATTTTACCTTCAACTTTTGCGTTGCGGTCAATTTCGCGCAAACTGTATGCACTACACCTTTCAAACTTTGTTTATAGTTGTATCTTGGGTGGTACATCGTAACGTGACAAAGCAAATGTGGGAGTGACCTTGACACTCCAAGCAAAGGGCAGATAACCTTATAGTTTTTACCCTCAACTTTTGCGTTTAGGTCACTTTTTCACAAACTGTATACACTAGGCCTTTCAAACTTTGCTTATAGTTGTATCTTGAGTGGTACATTGCAACGTGACAAAGCAAATGTGGATGTGACCTTGACCGTCCAAGCAAGGGGCAGATAACTTTATATTTTTACCTTCAACATTTGCGTTTAAGTCACTTTCTCGCAAACCGAAAGCACTACACCTTTCAAACTTTATTTATAGTTGTATCTTGGGTCGTACATCACAATGTGACAAAGCAAATGTGGATGTGACCTTGACCCTCCAAGCAAAGGGCAGATAGATAACCTTATAATTTTTACCTTCAACTTTTGTGTTTAGGTCACTTTTTTACAGACTGTATGCACTAAGACATTTCAAACTTTGCTTATAGTTGTATCTTGAGTATTACATTGCAACCTGACAAAGCAAATGTGGATGGGACCTTGAACCTCCAAGCAAGGGGCAGATAACTTTTTTTTTTTAATTTTTACCTTCAACATTAGCGTTTATGTCACTTTCTCTCAAACTTTATGCATTACACCTTTCAAACTTCACTTATAGTTGTTTCTTGGGTAGTACTTCACAATGTGTCAAAGTCATACATGTGATATCTCCTGCTGGGAGCTAATTTCTCCCGGGATTTCATGCAATCTCCCGGCCTCCCGCCGGGAGCTCCATTTCTCCAGGTATTTTCCGCCGATTTACAAAATTTCGCTATTTGCGAATCCTTTTGGGTAATTGCTTTGATTTATTGGATCAAGACCGAGTTTTCCGAATGATCAAAATAAACACTTGCCGTCTTATCTATATCTGTGAAAACATTGCCCCTGGGCGGGTAATTAAAAGGATTAGCATGTCAGGTAATTGGTTTATTGTGTGAAAATAATGATTGGATTGTTTGTTTATGACACGTGGCGGCGATACCTGTAATGTCCATGGGATGTTGATTATGATAGGAATACACCGACTGTAAGTGGGGTGGTAATTAGCGAATTCGGCATCGATTGATATTTGGTAATAGGCGATGAACATTGTATGATGTTTATGCTGAATAAAATAATTGAAATTGAAATTGATATTTGGTATATTAATTTGATTAATATTATAATTGATATTATTTTATGGTATGTTCATGAAAGCAGATTAATGATCATCATTAACCGACAAAGGTGATGCTTGTAGCAGCCAAGTCTTATTGTAATTAGTGATTAAAAAGTGGACAGAGTCTATATAAAGTGTTTAATTACATGCTATACTTGATTATATGCTATGATAACATGAAATAAACAGTATTGTATGTATAAAATATCATGTTTTTATGCTGATTTACCCCCTTTATTATGGTTTATATCAGGAAAAAAAATACCGGTACGCGTTAAAAATTTGAGTTTAAAAACCTCCCTGATTTTTGTCAGATCTCCCTAGGAAAAAAGTCAAATCTCCCTGGTAACCCTCCTGAAAATATCACATGTATGCAAAGTGCAAATGTGGATGTTGAGCAAAGGACAGATAACTTTAATTGCTACATTTACATCACTTTCTCATGAACTATAATTATGCACTAGATGCTTTAAACCTAGTTTATAGCTTAATCTTTGGAAGACAAAACTTTTATTTTGACATAGTTGTGTCTTGGGGAGTGCATCTTTTTGGATGCATGAATTTCATCTATGACCTTCACCTATTTTTTGGAGCTAATGAATTTTTTTATTTGATTTTTTATAGAATGGAATTTTTAAGGTCTCACTAAACAGTTATGTCCCTTGCCAGGAGCTTAAAAAAAGATCTGTGTTATTTGGTTCTTGTTTATTTCTTAAAATTTGCAAATATTTTCTCTTTTTTTATTGCAGGTGACACGAATAGGACAAGTTCATGATTTCATACAGGTTAGGATATGCCTGAATGTTTCTGAGCCCAGATCTGAGAATCTAATACTGGGTAGTGATACATTTGAAAATGTCAGTGAAATGGACAAATTCAAGAGGGTCTCTTCAAACTATTGATATAAAAAAAAAGCAAATTGGTCAACCCAGTGTTTTTTGCTGGATATTTCGCGCAAGAGACATCAAGTTTCACAAAGAAAATATTTTTAAGAAAATTCATTAAGTTCTACAGTGGTCCAGAGGGGTCCTGCTACATATGCAGAGCTATGTAAAATTAACTGTGTTGTGAGACGTTTAACCAAACCTCATCCAGTCCAGCAGACGCTTACTCAAATAGCAGCTGATTGATGCAGATTTGTGTTTTCTGAAAAAACAGCCTTCAAAATGGAAACAAGTGAGTTTGAGGATTGTAAAATGGCATCAAGTGTGGATTTTAACAAGTATTTAATGATTTTACAGTGTAAAATGGACTATGTTGTAAGACATTCGGACTGTATGCGGTACAACAACAAGCACCTTGGATGGAGTAATGCATAAGAAGTGTGGTTACTTTCAATAAATGGGAGACAATCCATTCAACTCGAAACAACACACACTTATTTGAACGTTTCCGCACACATGGCAACATATATTTATGTAAAGAGTGTCTCGGGTTTGCTTCGGAACCTTCATGTGAGCTTCCTTGTAATAATAGTTTGGTGTCCGAGATATGACCAGCAGAGCTTGGAACCACATCCATCAAACTGTGAGAGAAACAGATGTCTCCACACAACACCGAATCAATACATGGGACTTGGATGGTATCTAGACTGCATGCTTGAGGTAATTATAAGTACTGTTGCTGTAATCAAGTAATGTATCACATTATAATCATACCCCACCCACTTCAAATGTACAGCATTCATTCGTAATAACTAATCGTACTAAAGTCTATTATTTTTCACTCGTCAAGATTGTCGGTCGCATACAGCCTCACATAAAGTAACCTTACGTTAAGTAATTTATTTTTCACTTTGTCAAGAATGTCAGTTGCATACAACCTCATGTAAAGTGACCTAATACGTGAAAATAATTCATTCGTCACTTGTCAATAATTTCGGTCAAAAATCTGACATTAAAAAACCTTGCGTTGCATAAAATAACTTGTTTGTAACTTGTCTAGAAACTCGGTCGCTTTCAACTTTATACATTATATATAAAATAACGTTACGTAAAATAATGTAAATTTGTCGCTCGTCAAGAATGTCGGTCACATAGCACAGTCAGCATAGCATACAGCCTTGTGTAAAATGACCTTACGTAAAATAATTTATTTCTCACTCGTTAAATAGATCTATGTCGGTCGCATACTGCCTTGCATAAAAAAGCTTAAGTAAAATAATTTATTTGTCACTTGTCAAGAATGTCGTTTGCATACAACCTCATGTAAATTTATTACTTTACGTAAAAGAATTTATTTTTCAAAAATGTCGGTCGAGTACGCTTGTCTTCTCTCATCATTTTGTAAAAGTGTTTTGTTGTAATTTTGTGTCAGTTGTCGAGAATGTGTGAAACTGTTGTACTGAATTTAGTTAATTTCAGATGAATATATTATTAAGATATAAATTCTCAGTGTTGACTTTACTTGACTTGTTTTGACTGACTATTGACTTGACTAGACTTGATTTGACTGACTCAACTGCACACCCTATATAATTCGTTTATGAATTGACTCACCAAAACTTGACTAATACTTGACTTGACTTGAACTTGACTAGAACTTAACTTTACATGATCTTTACATGAACTTCTCATGCTTAACTGTTAGCATTTGTTTTATCTCAGTGCGGTCTAATCAACTGGTAATCAATCAGAAGCCAGTAGCAATCAATTAAACAGTTAATCCAATCGAGTCATAATAGTCTCCACCCGCAAAAAGTATCATAAACTTCAAAGATAATCGTAAAATTATTAACACAATAGCAGCAATTAGATTACACAGTGACAATATTTACAGACAGGTTATTTCCGCCTCTGTGCCACAAGCTGAGACAGCAGCGAATTTGATTGGTTGAGAGGCGATCAAGGTCGTCAGGCAAGGTGTCAATCACTGTTATGCAGCGCTTGTTCATTGTTTGGATGGGACTATCGAAAATAGGTACATGTGTATTGGAATGATGCTTGGAAGCAAATACATGCACGTCATAAAAACACACAGGTGGTAAATTAGCTGCGTCAGAATTGGGTCAAATTGAATTTCCATGCGTCAAAACGCGTGTGTACGCGTCTATTGAGAACCCCGATACTTTATGCTATAATTTCACAAATAGTCGCCCGATGTGGTCAAATGAAGCCATTTCATGTAGGGCTTTAATGTAAGTTTCTTCAGAAAAGATTTTCGTCGCATGTCGCGGAACTTTTTTTCCTTCAACAAATGCACATAAATTTCATATCGGCAAACTGTAAACTCCATTGTTTTTAGTTGTTAAAATGTTTATAAACTTTCATTTAAGCATCATTTATCGTTTATTTTTTAAGTCCCGCCCCCGTTAGGCGAGACATGTACACTTCTCAAAACTGCTAACTACACCGCTACGTTTTGGGTTATATATATCGATGGGTTGAATGTTTTTCAATAAAATAAAAAGGAAATACCAATTCAATCATTTTTACATCATTTCATTTTATTTTTTTCATGGAGCAATGCTAGAACTAAACCACAATAAGCAATTACAAACGACCCATGTAAACACTAAAGTCACACTTTTCCCATATCTACTAAACCACAATAAGCAATTACAAACGACCCATGTAAACACTAAAGTCACACTTACACTAAAGTCACACTTTTCCCATATCTACATGTAGATATGGGAAAAGTGTGACTTTAGTGTTTACATGGGTCGTTTGTAATTGCTTATTGTGGTTTAGTTCTAGCATTGCTCCATGAAAAAAATAAAATGAAATGATGTAAAAATGATTGAATTGGTATTTCCTTTTTATTTTATTGAAAAACATTCAACCCATCGATATATATAACCCAAAACGTGAGCGGTGTAGTTAGCAGTTTTGAGAAGTGTATGTGAATCCGTGGATTTCTTGTTTTAAAAGTTGCTAGAAGGGTCACACTTTCTTTTTATCTACTTAACAGGGCTGTACAAATAATCTTTTTAGCCACTAGTCCGGGACTAGTCACCCTGTCAAAAGTGACTAGTCCCAAAAAAATTGTGACTAGTCCCAAAAAATGGACACAAGTCCTGAATTCTTTCGATTTCTCAATATGTTAAAACTGCGTCTTGCATACTCATTACAATTCATTATACACAGTAAAGGAAACAATCCTTATTTAGTCTTCAGACAATTAATGTATGTGTCTGTGGTATAGTCTATATACTGATAGATTGTAGACTGTCATTGGGTGAAACAGTAGCAATAGTAAGAATCACAACATCTGCATTTTCAAATTTCAGTATAGATATTGAGTTTCATATTATAGTTCAGATAATCATTTAATGTAGTAGAGAAAAAAAGTCATAACTTTATATAGGTAAGGGGCTACAGATGAGATTCTTAACTTTATTACCATTTTACCTAATGCAAAAAATAAATAACATGTGAATCAATATAAACATTTTATTTTTATGTTTTTGTCCACTACACCAGATGAGTTTGACTTTTTGATTGGCTGTGCATCACATTCTTTATTTTTCCTTTTTATTTTTACTTTCACTTTCATATTTTCCCTATTTTTAACACTGAAAAAGTTCAACAAACTCATTTTGAAATGTAAACATTAGCACTGCCAAATACGAAATCAAACTGATTATGTATATCAGTTCGTTTTGTTTTTATTTCATTTTTTTGACAACTCAATTCTTCGAACGTAATTATGTACACTATGCACAAACCGTTACTCCACCCGCCTTTCATGTCTTTTACAATTACGCTCGACAATACACTGAGAAACAATAAAAACAAATCACACCTACCATTTCATATCAAACATACTTCCATTATCAAACGTCCTTAGTTTCTCTACTCATCGAAAGATTGCCGACAAATCGGCCTGACTGCTAATTAATCAACGTGCTATAGTGTTATTGTTTCAGTGTATCGCCATTTTCAGCTCACCACGTGACGAACAGGTAATCACGTGACGAACATGCGTAGTAGTCATTTCATTGTCTAGCGGGTCTGGATTAAAATAGATCGGGTCAATTGATTGGATACTGTCGACAATGCCGACTGTCAAAGTAATTTGGAGGCGGGACTTCCGGCATGGTTGATTGTTGATAAAACTGCCCGGGGCAATCGCTGAACTGATTGCCGCTGTGGATGCTAATTGCATTACGTAAGCGAGTGCAATTAAAGGATTACGTTGAGAAGTGTGCTGGGGTTGTTTTATGACAGGTGGCCGACTTTGTTAACTGGACAAATCTGGGACTGAAATCTTTAAAACAGTGACATGCCCGACTTTCTCTTTTTTTAAAATTGGACTAGTCCGGGACTGACATCTTTGAAAAAGTGACACGCCCGACTTTGGTTTTGGACTAGTCCCGGGCGTCGGGCTATAGGATTTGTACAGCCCTGCTTAATACATGAAAAGCATGGAAAATACTCCCAATTGGCCAGTGTCTTAATAGCCCCGTCAGAGTGGTCTAATGCTGAAGCTCGCAGTAGCATCTGAATTCCACTGCTACCGCATAAGATTGAGTCTCAGAGGATGTTTATTATTTTATGTGGGAAAAGCAACCTCTTGGTCATGATGGTAAAGACACTGCGTTTGAAACCTTCTCGCCTCTCACCGCTACTGGCTCGAATCCCACTGGGAGCTCAGCTTGTCAATTAATAAAGAGTAGATTCTTACTGATGGCGGGAGGTGTACAGTACTGGCTGTACGCAGGAAAAGGTGGGTGCTCTGCCTCCACCACACAGAAATCGATCATCATAATTATATAGCCTAAAATGGGCTGAAAATGACGTTAAACACCATTCAATCAACCGGTTAAATGTGGGAATGTTTGCAATTTTCTTGCAGAAGTTCTATTCATGTGTCCGGATTCAGGTACATGCATCCAAGGTCTTCCTCCACCTTTAAGTTATCTGTTCCGGGGCAAGAAAATTTGTTTCTCAGTTACTCGTCCTACGCAATATTTAAATGGCCAAAATGATAAATTGTTAAAGAATTTATCTGTTTTTCTTCTCGCCTGCATCAATGAGCACTCGTCATAGCGAGCGGACGAGTGGAATTTTCGTGCCCTGTGTTCTAATATTCCTATATGACCTAAGTTTGTATAAAACAGTTCTTTGTCCTAATACTTCCCATATGACCTATAAAACCCAATTAAAAATGAGGAAGCATGGCAATGAGTTTAGACAAATTTTAAAAATTAAGATGAGATGTGTTGAAAATCACAATGAAAACAAAGGACCATTTATTTATTGGAAAATTACTTTCATTTTTGTTCAGACTCCAGCATATACAGATTTTTGTTCAGGGATTTATCTGTTCTAAATCTACATGTGGTGGTCAGAACCCTTGTCAATCTCTGTAAATCTGCCAGTGACAAGATCAGTATTTATATCAATTAAAGCTTTCTCAATGATAAAATTAACGTACGCGGCTCTAATGTCGTCACTTTTCCCGATATTTCACAACGCGCACGATCTCACAAGACTACCGCAGTAATAGCTCTACTTTTAAACCATATAGACACCTTTCATACACATCAAAATAACAAAAATAGGCTTGTGAGATGATGTTTTTATACCGAGATGAGCGTATTTTTAGCATAGGTGAACGGCTGACGACTTTAAGACCACCAGGTCCAAAAGTCGTCAAGGTGTGTTCCTAAGCTCGTCACCATGTTCCTAAGGTCGTCAAGTTCTTGCAAGTTGTAAAAAAACACCATACTGCATACTGTAACATTTAATTTTAATTATCAAATATCAATACCATCAAACATGTACATGTACGTTCCATTTTGGTTAAATAGTATTTCGGAAGAAATTCAGAGTGAATTTTCCTTTAATAAAGTTGAATGGCAACCCTTTTTGTAGTATTATCAATTAACAAATTTGACTCTTAAACATCATATGAACAGTTCTTGATAGTCTCGATATTGCAATGTGTGAATTGTAAATATCTATTGTTGGGTATTGGTTTCAATTTAAATAAACATAAACATGTTCATGAAGCAAAATATGGCCGGAGAACTTTAATATATGCAGCCAAGATTTCTAAATTTGCGCGTTCTGCTTCCCATTTAGTTATAGTCTCAATCACCGCACGTGCAACGCCTGTCTACTTTAGCACGAGGTTACGTATAATTAAATGGAGATCATATAATGTGCAGGGTTCTCCACAGGATTATTTTCAAGCATAGTGGCATAGTAGCGCATGCTGGGTGAGGGTACGGGAGGGGGAAACCCCCTCCTGTGTTCGATTTTTTTGGCTTCTAGTAACTGCCTGTATTGACGGTGAGGCACTCTTTTGTGTGATATAAGTGATGTTAGGAAGCCATATATAATTATATATTTATGATAATAAACAATATAATAAATAATCCATGTTTTAAGACTTTTATTTAAAAAAAAATCTCATAAAAATATTAACTAAAATAAGTTCATACACAATAATACATACACAATAATACAACACACATCAACACAACATGCAGCATCTGAAATACATACAATAAACAATAATAAATAATCCATGTTTTAATACACGATGAAGAAGAAAACATACAAAGATTTATTATAAGTTTATACACAATAATACAACATATACATCAACACATCATGCACACATATAATACCATCAACTACACAATATTCATCCCTGGAAATAAAACAGCACATTTGATAATACTTAAAAAATATAACCTTAGCACTCAAATAAATCCAACACAAGTTAGCCCATTCAATGTCTTGACTTGTACATATTAGCTAGCAGTTCCTATTCAGATGCTTGACCTTCTAGGTCTGGCCATGTGCCATTCTTCCACTGCCCTGTCATATTCAAACTGATGGAGGTGGGCCCTGCATTGTTACTGCCAGCAGTGCATTGAGAACTCTGTTACACAGAGTTGACCTGTGCTGTCTTAATTCAATCTGCTGTTGATGTTGGAAGAAGCAGACCCGAACAGCTGCAATATTGTACAAGTTGGGGTGAGACTCCTGAAGCTCTCTGTCATTCTTTGTAACCTCCCTCACTTGTCTCCACTCGATCATCATTGAATCTTCATCCTGGTTAAAGTGGCGGGCCAAGGTCTGAAGAAACATATATAAATAATTTAATATATTATAAATATATAATAGACCAACACGCTTAATAATAGTAATAACTGAATTATTTTTGTTTTATTTTGTAAGTAATTTCTAGTATTTTTGTTTTCAAAATATTGACAAGCTTTGAAGTAAACAGATAAATAAACTACCTTCATTTCTTCTTTTCTTTTTTCAAATGACCACCCAGACCAACTTGGAGTGGTCAAATGTGATTTGCAGTGGATGAAGAAGTTGATATGCAGTGGACCACAGTTGGAGTCCACTCCATTCGAGTCCACTCCAAATGACTCCAATGAGATTTGTAAATTTTAACTGTCCACCACAAATGACTCCACAGAGATATATTATTGTATCTACCCACTCCAAACCACTACCAAGAGATGTATTAATTTAGCTATCCACTCCAAATAACTGCAAAGAGATGATCTGATTTTTGTCCACTCCAGGTGACTGCACACTGATGTTTCTTTTTCAAAGTATTTCTGCTTGTTCATTACAGCATGTAATTTGTCATGGTGTGTTTTTTGTTAAGTAATTGTCTCTAGCATATTTGTTTACTGTTTGCTTCAATTAGGATTTTGTTTCTATCTTAAAGTTTTCAAAATACTGATATAAAAAGATATAATATAAAACGCAAAACATATTGTGTTTATAATGCTTATTCACTGAACAAAACAAAATGTTTCAACAGTTATTCATTTTGATGATAAATAAACACAAAATATCTGAGGACTTATACATCTTGCAAATTAAAATTTGGCCAGAGGTTTAATATTTTGCATTTACTATAAGCTTATGGTCCTTTACCAAATTTGTTTAAATGGTGACCCTGGGTCACATGTAACTCTGCCCCAGGGGTCACATGTCTTACATAGACTTGTATATGGAAACACTTTTAAAAAATCTTTAAGAATCTTCTTCTCTGAAACTACAAGAGCTAGAAGTTTAATATTTTGCATTTACTATGAGCTTATGGTCCTTTACCAAGTTTATTCAAATGGTGACCCTGGGGTTACATTTGTCCCTGCCCCAGGGGTCACATGTTTTACATAGACTTGTATATGGAAAAACTTAAAAATCTTCTTCTCTGAAACCAAAAGGCACACAGCTCTCATATATTAATGTAGCCCTGGAGTCACCTCTGACCCTTCCCAGGGGTTACACTCTTAACCCGGCTGTACATTTTCCCTGCTCTAGGCCGGAAAAACAGGGGAAATGGGCAGAACTCTGGAGTTGCGCACTGCAAGTCTTCTCACTAGGGTGAACATTTGTGCCAAGTAATTTCAAAATCCCTCAAGCTCTTCAAGAGGTATGGAGCGAACACGAAATATACGGTAGTGCATATGACCTTCGACCTCTAAGTGTGACCTAAACCTTGATCCGAAGTGGCTGGAAGTTGCGCTCTGCACGTCCTCTCAATATGGTGAACATTTGTGCCAGTTATTTCAAAATCCCTCAAGTGGTTCAAGAGATATAGAGAGGACATCAAATATAGTGCATATGACCTTCGACCTATAAGTGTGACCTTTAATGGAAGTGGCTGGAAGTTGCAATCTGCAAGTCGTCTCGATATGGTGAACATTTGTGCCAAGTTATTTCAAAATCCCTCAAGCGCTTCAAGAGGTAAGGAGCGGACACGAAATATAGTGCATATGACCTTCGACCTCTAAGTGTGACCTAGACCTTGAACGGAAGTGGCTGGAAGTTGCACTCTGCACGTCGTCTCAATATGGTGAACATTTGTGCCAAGTCATTTCAAAATCCCTCAAGTGGTTCAAGAGATATGGAGAGGACATGAAATATATTGCATATGACCTTCGACCTCTAAGTGTGACCTTGACCTTGAACGGACGTGGCTGGAAGTTGCGCTATGCAAGTTGTCTCGATATGGTGAACATATGTGCCAAGTAATTTCGAAATCCCTCAAGCGCTTCAAGAGGTATGGAGCGGACACGAAATATAGTGCATATGACCTTCGACCTCTAAGTGTGACCTTGACCTTGAACGGAAGTTTCTGGAAGTTGCGCTCTGCACGTCATCTCGATATGGTGAACATTTGTGCCAGGTTATTTCAAAATCCCTCAAGTGGTTCAAGATATATGGAGAGGACACGAAATATAGTGCATATGACCTTCGACCTCTAAGTGTGACCTTGACCTTGAACGGACGTGGCTGGAAGTTGAAGTCTCACTATGGTGAATATGTGTGCCAAGTTATTTCAAAATCGCTCAAGTGGTTCAAGAGACATGGAGAGGACACGAAATATAGTGCATTTGACCTTCGACCTCTAAGTTTGACCTTGACCTTGAACGGACGTGGCTGGAAGTTGCGCTCTGCAAGTCGTCTCGATATGGTGAACATGTGTGCCAAGTTATTTCAAAATCCCTCAAGCGCTTCAAGAGGTATGGAGAGGACACGACTTTTGACGGACAGACAGACAGACAGACGACAGACAGACATACATCCAAACTAAAAACAATATGTGGGGAAGACATAATCAGGCATATAGATCATTAAAACATCAGAAGCATCAACACACATATCTCTTTTCAACCGGGTTTTAACCGGGAAGTAACCGGGAAGTCGACCGCGGAATAGTTATCACCCAAATTACGTGACGTCACAGTTTAGAAAACGCGGCTACAAATGAGCGCGCCTGTCAACAGCAGAACTTTTATTAACAACATCGTAAGTATTTTCGAATGTACACGTAACATATGTCATGCGTATAAACAATGTAATAAGTATATATATATTCTTTCACGAAACAGGAACTCATTAGTTTCTTTTTAGATGGAAGAATTCGTGTGCTGCAAATTCTGTCATCAGTTTTCGCGATTTTACGGCGATCATATATGCAGACATTTAAGCGTTAGAAAAAGCTCATTACAATTAATTACATGCATACTCATTACTGTTATGATTTAAACAATTTGATTTAACTGTTTCGTTTATAAACATAACATCTAGAGGTTTTAGAACGGAGTTGCTTTGGAAAGCAGACGGCGTTTCCGGTCAAAAGTACCAAAACAAAAGATTCTGAACGACATATTTTGTAAAACTAACAAGTATTCTGAATGAGATACTAGTTTCTGAAACAAAGAAATATATCCATATATTCTTGTTTTAATCAGGATTTTGAAGAAAATGATTTGTACCCTTTTTAATTCTCCCCCACATAGGAAATGTATCCATATATTCATGTTTTAATCAGGATTTTCAAGAAAATGATTTGTACACTTTTGGTTTATCAATTCTCCCCTCCCCCAACCCCACAACACACGCCCCATCCACCTACCCCTACACAGTAAAGTATGTATATATGCCATTTTGCTGACGACGTTCAACCCGGTCTCCACTGCCCCATCCCACACCCGCACCACAGTAAAGTATGTATATATGCCATTTTGCTGCTGCCAATCAACCTGGTCTTTCTAAAAGTTAAGAGGGCTGGCGTGGCGCAGTTGGTAGCGCGGCGGATTTGTAACCGGAGGCCCCGGGTTCAATCCTCCATGGTGCCACTGAGTTTCGTCGGAGTGTTCATGGGCAAGACACTTTCCCTTAGCCTCGGCCATCGGATGGGGACGTAAACCAGGCGGTCCCGTGTATCGGTCTATCCTCCGAGCATGTTAAAGAACCATAGGAATCTATTCGATAATAAGAGGAGGGCAGGTTCCCGTATTCCTATGTATCCTTCCCCTCTCTCTGGGGCGGCTCTAAATAACCTATACTGCGTTGAACAACATTCAGTTCTAAAAGTTCATGACTACATTTCTTATTTTGGTTGCATTTATATTTCTATAGGCTGGAAAAGCTGAAAAAGAATGAAGAGGCAGAAAGATAAAGCCATGGACGAGAATACTCCACGGGTCTTTGTACGTTCTACCTGATCAAAGTATGAAGGTACATGTATAATAACTGTTTTGTAAAAAATTGGTATTGGTTAACAAAAAAAATGTTTGCTGTTAAAAATCAATGTGCTGAAGCTTGTACTAATTAACCCAAGATTATTTATATATAGTTCAAACAAAAACACTGCAGCTTCAAAAACTGTATTTGTTGTTAACTGTTGAAAGCACATAAAACATGATGGCTTAATGGCCCTGAACACTCACCTTATGGTATCGTTTCATTGTAGACACTTGCAGCAGTCACACATAATAGGGTGTGATAAAAGCGCTTTCTCTAGCTTTCTCTAGATTTAATTAAAAACAACTAACTATTTAAAGGCAGCAGATCGTACTTAAAAAAACATGTGTTTTAATGTTTTAGGAATAACTATTTTCAGATTTCGGTTTCTTGGAGAGGCCAGAATTGATGTAAGTTCAGATGAGGAGGGATGAGCTTTTGCGGTGCATAGATCAAAGTACCTCGGATGGAGAGAAAAAACCATCCCTACCAAACTGGTCACCAAGGAAGATTGTTTGGAGACGCCGCTGTACGTCCATGGGACTGCTGTTTTGACATTGTATCAGAATTTATTAAGGTTGTAGAAGAAAAAGAAAAGACAATTGACAGACTACATGAACAATGCCTCAAGAATCACAATGCATGATCTTGGGTGAAATGATAATCAAAAAAGCAGTCTGGACTGGTAAATGGATCGTGGAAGCAGCTAATGCCTGAAATTTACTACTATATTTATATATGCCTTCTTCGGATGCTTAAGAATGCAAATTATTTTTCTTAAAATTTATAAGATATATGTACATACATTATGAAATATATTTTTTTTGTTTTAAGTTTAAACTACAGTTACTATCTTGTCTTTTCAGTAGTTCCAAGTACATGTACCCATATAAGAATTAGTTTTTTATAGTCACAGTGTAAAAGTCCAGTAATTCATTGCGTACATAAGGCCATATAAACAATATGTGTGGTTCCGGTTACATAGGGGAAAGAAAACCTTTTTATTTTGGTGACAGATTTTTGAACCAGTTAAAAAAACCTAGACTGGAAGTTGGTCTTGCTTCTTCATGTTATCTTGTAACTTCCTCCATCATGTTAGCGAGTGTTCATAAATAAACCTAATTTCCTAATGTCGTAACATTTTTCGATACAGATTCCTTTCTAAGATTAAAATCAAGGAGGCCGCCATCTTGCTTACCGGAAGCACAACTTTCTGAGTTACAAAGATTCGCCGCATGTACTTTCAGGGTTTGAAATTAACTTTTTTCAGAAACTTGTCCATAGGGCCCAAACAATTTTTTTTTTAAAATTTTTCTTCGTGCTCTGTTAATATTTAACTAAACCCTTTTTAAAAAAAAAACTCTATGGATAATACTAGTGAAGCACACGATATTTGCATGCCGTCGATGGGCATGCGTTAATAATAAAAATGTTTTTAAAAAAAAATATATCCCTACCTACCGACCCACCTCTAAAAGCCATGGGTCGGAAACTGCAAACAAACAATTTTTTAATGGTGGCCTAGTAACTTACACAATTTACTTGTCCCCAGTCAAATTTACTTGTCCCCCCACTTCATGTAAAAGTGATACAAAAAACAAGATCAATCATGAAAGTGACATTACATTCCCTCAGTTGCATTCCAGCAATGAAAACAAGATGGATTTTATTTGTCATTTACAATGTGCTCACCACAAGTTCTAAAGATGTAAAATTCATTTCTTGTTATAAAATTTAGTTGTCCGTAACTTGTTCCCAGTAGAATCTACATGGCACAGGACAAGGGGACAACTGTTAATGTCAAACCCTGACTTTCGTACTTTTTCTCGGAAAAATAAGGAAACATTTTTAGCGTTAGTGAAAATTGCCCAAAAATCTAGGGTCGTTCAGGTAAATGGAACCACACATAATTTTATATGGTCCGACATATAGGAAACGAGTAAGTGACCTTGTTCAGTGTAGATTTGTTGGTTTGAAACTGTGTCAGTTTTAATGGTGGTGCCAAAGACCTCAGAAATCTTTAATGTACAGTCTAGATGATAATCCATTTGCTAGGAACCATGCATGTGCCCCAGCTGGGATTTGAACCCAAGATGTTGGTGATCTTGAATTAAATATTTTTTACCTCATTTATAAAGAATAATTCAGTTATATAATTATATTGCACCTATGCGATAGGGCGTTGTCTGTCGTCTATTTGCGGTCCTCTTGTTATTACTGTATCTGCAGGCCATGTATGTGTATAAAAGGGGCGTTTGTGTCTTAATGTAAAACTCGCCAGCCATTTTGCATGCTTTTCAGAGAGTAGGACCAGGTTAGATCTTGTCTGAGTAGCTCATGTGCAACATGTTAGCAAGTTTTGGTATGGGAGTCTCCTATAATTTTCCTTTTTTTCTTCGCTTTTGATCTGTTCCAGGGTTTACAGGTTTTCCTAGTGAACACTTCCATGTTTTCCACACTTACACCAATATGGCACCATTGTTCCTACCCAAATCAGGTCCATATAACTTGCCTTTTAACATTTTGTTGCTCCATTTTGTAAGCAACCGATACAACTTTAGCGGGGCATTCGTGTCCCGTGGACACATTTTCTAATTACTATCTAGGCCAAGGAGGCGCAAGAATAACCAGCCATATATGCTAATGATACCCTCCAATAGACTCTAAAGCCACTCCATTTAACTGCTATGCAAATTATCTCCACCATAAACCCACTAGATTGTCCACTCCATTTAACTGCTATGCAAATTAGCTCCACCACAAACCCACCACTTTTTCCACTCCATTCCACTGCATGCAAATGAAGTGCACTCCAAGTAACTCCAAGCTCCACTGTAATTCCACTCCTTTTCAACTCCAAATAACTGTGTCTATGAATATTGATTAGGTGCAGTGGAGTTACAGTCATATGGAGAGGAAAGTGATGTTTCAAATATTTAAATTAGGTGCTTGGGCAAAGAAGGTTCCACAACAATGGAGTGGACCAGGATTAACTCTCATTCAACTGCATTGACCCACTCTATTTCCACTCTAAATGCCACTGCAAATCCACTCATATTTCGCCTGGGCAGATATTATCCCAAAATTGCTATTTATTTTATTTATTAACGCACAAACTTAAATCAAATGACAATCAAAACAATTATACTTACTTACGCAAAACAAACAAACTCCTGCACATCACATCTTTCATTTCCGTATTGAACAATACACGTAAGCCGATACACAAACTGCCAATATTAACAAACTGTCCAGTTCAACTGCTTTAAGTAACATTCTCCCATCCCAATTATCTCCCAATTACTGATTAATCCACAACAACCCGACAATCCAATCAACTCGTGATAATTGCAATTTGTTGTCTACAATCCACTAATCACACAGCGTGTTATCGCACGTTCTGCATACTGCATAGATCAGTCACGTGTTACTTGTGTGTATTGTTTGACGCGAGTTTATGAATTTGTGTACGGTGCGCATAAGGGTTTTTAAAGGCGGTGTTTGCCTTCAGATCAAAGCACCGCGCTCTGGTTTTTAAGCATAGCGGCGCAGTTTAGGCACCGCGGGATGTAAGATTTTGGAAGTCAAGCGCAGCGGCTCCGCTATGCTTAAATGGCCTGTGAAGAACCCTGATGTGTGGTGGGCAAAGTACCACTCATGAAGGAATATAAGAACCTTGCATGTGTATCCGATGAAGAGACGGAAGTCCAGCCCGAGGTATAAGTGTTTTTATCGGAATCGAGTCTCTGCCGAGGTTCCAATTAAAACACTTATACATACATTGAACCAAATACCCATGGTATATTTTTTTTCTTGAAAATCAGAGACATGCTGTGCGTTGACGCCTCCATCTACTAACGTTTTGCATGTTTTCCTGCCGGATGTTGGTGTGCGTGACTTTGATCTCTACCCATAAAGATAAGACTTTCCATCCCCCATGTAAACGTGGATAGCCTTATCCGCTATGCAAGAATAATCTTTCCAAACTCATGACAGCAAGATACCTCGTACGACCATGTTAGTCATACATTCCCATTTCTTCGTTTCTCAATGTAATATATATGTAAACGTTACATATCTATAATTTAATAGAAACCCAGATATAAAATCTGAATGACAATGTTAATAATATACCAAGATCCTCAAGAGTGAGTGTTATAAATGGACAAGACGTGATTTGTAAGAAATTCATTACAAAATAAGTATATCATGTTTTCAAAGTAATAATTTCTTAACTACAAACAGCAGATTTGATCAAAAACTAAATACAACATATTTATAAACAACATTATATGCATGGTTTGGTAATATTCGACTAATTACCGTCTTAATTCATCCTACGCTGCATGTTCGCACTTATGCACCATTGGTGAGTCATATTTGTTTTATATAAATGTTAGAGTGTAACATTTGTGTTTGTTTTAATGTAATCTATTTTGACGATTTTGAAGTATTGAGTTAAATTGTGTCGGTAACTGAAATGTAAAGTTTAAACAAATCTACATGTGAAAAAGTGATTTAATTAACAATTAAAGCAGTTTGAATAATTATTTAGATCTAAAGACGTACGCATTATGTCGCAAAGAATATATTACTCTGTTGTCTATTAACTGTATCTATGTATTTCAATTTAATATTTTATTATTGACATCTGCTTAATATGACATTTATTACGCATTTTAACAATTATCTAAATTATCACTTTACTTATTGTCAAGGTATATGGTTTTGCATTTAGGGGGCGGATCTGAAGGTATTGACTAGACATCGCTGTCATGTGATCTTTCTTAATTTGGGGAGAATTGAATTTTTGGGAGCTGTAGTAAGAAACATGTAGAAAGGAAACAAGATTTTAGTGCATCGGCGCCGTGTATATACATGTATAATTCAGAGCCAGAAATTTGCTGTGAATAGAACTGTACATGTATTGCATAACTAAAAGAAAGTTAACCGTACAATGGATCGAGTTGAGCTAATTCCCTTGGAAACGAACATTTGGAAAGATAAGCGCAAAATAAGGGAACCTTTACGAAATTCGTGAAACTGAAATGCCACGTTAACAATGGCACACATAATTAGGATTAAAAACAGAAATGGAACATAATAACAAAACGACAAATCTTTTATTATAACATAAATATTGGCATGGAAGGATACTATCTGATTTTTTTTTTTTTGATAGCTCTTTCCTGTTCAAGTTTAGTTTTCCCTTCTCTGCTTTGATTTTCTCTCTAATTTCTTTCTTATTTTTAATCTATTCTTTCCGTTTACAATCTGCAATAATAATAAATAGGTGAGACAGGTAATATGTATTTTAAGAGTTATTTTCATTGAACCTTAAGTCGTCAACCCGGCCCTAATCTCGTCAGTCTGTTTTTCTTCTAATAATTACTATATTATGCAAGATTGGGGTAAAAGGGAAGTAACTGTTGGTAGTTCAATCATTCTAGAAGCTTATACGTGGGTTTTGTTAGCATAAAGCATCTGATGTACACAGATTTACATTTCGCCGGATCACCATGAAAACAACAAAAGCTCTCGCCCATGAAAGCATATTCCATAAAATTCAATGGCTGTTTTCAACATCTTATCGAAGCTAATGGTGAGAAATACGGAAGGAAGTAAACAATTATGCAAGAAAATGAAATTATTACCTTTTAAAATTAACCCGCCTTGTGACGTTTATATCACGTGACAAAGCGAAAATCGCTCCGAAGGAAAACTGACGACTTTAGGACCGTGACGGTTATAGGGCCGCGTACGTTAGTAAAACATGCCCTTAAAGTTAGAACTGAAGATGGGAGTGCAATTTCATATTCATACATGCAGTTTCTGCCACTCGGATTACGACTAATCACACTTAACGAGGGGATTTTATCTCACCGCGGACACACTGATTTTGTCCCCGCGATCGGCGGACAGTCCACTCAACGCGGGGACAATAACTTTTGACCACCGCGACACAATCACCGCGATTTGCTGTGGTCCGTTTTGATTCGCACACCGCTTTACCCGGTGTGAAATCGCAGGTCATCGCCGCGATTTACCTTCAGTATCAATGTACACTTTTGCAGTAAATTTAATGCATTATTATTCAATAACTATTAAAAAATCGAAGCAGAAGACAATTTTATTTTGTTTTTCGGAAAATTCAAATGCCCGGATGATGTATTCACGATAGTTATATGTTGGTTCCTATTACCGACTTCGCGGTGACTGAACATAAAATTCAATTAATAATTCTTCAGGGTTCTGGAAGTGGATTTTCAAACCACTTGCTCTGCCCATAATGTCACTTGCCCTGCCCATAATGTCACTTGCCCCACATTTAAGAACACTTAATTGCCTCAAAAATTGGCGCTGACCATTATTCGTGTTAAACGGGACGGACCTTCGCATAATTTGGACCATTATACTTAGTTAGAAAAGGAAGGGAGAATGCATTTTAAGAATTAGTTAATACTTTGTATTTATTCATATAAAAAAATCAAATGGTTGCATTTTCTTCTTTTGTGTCTATTACATTTTTGTGTCACTTAAATCATAAAATGATGAGACAGTATACAACCTCATTTTACTCCGCCCTCCCACCCCACCAATCACCACACACACAACCCCATCATTTTTGATGACCATCCAAAAAAAAAGCCTGGCAGCTAGTGTATGGAACTTTTAATGTCACAGTGTGTACAATTAACCAGTTGACAGAAAAAAAAGAAGCTATTGTATTCATTTAAATGTGCGACAAGCAAAGAAACAAGACAAAAACGTTATTAAAAATATTCACTTGGCCCCCAATTTCTGCAACCATGGTAACGTTCCTACGGCTTTGTATTTTAACTAAAGGGAATTATAGGAAAGCAAGAGGCATGAATAGGGGTTCCCTAGGAATTGTTTAAGAAGAAGTAGCAGTAACCTTATTTATCAAAAGCGAAAGTTCAGAACTTGAGAAAATGTTCCGTGATTGGTTTTGAAATGCGAAAACCCATGACATGCGCATATCGCTATGTTATGCAACTTATTTGTGTAGTATGCACTTTCATATACAGATTAATTACAGACTAAGGTTCAAATTTTCAAAGTTCGAACTTCCTGTGTATCAAATTATGAAGTTCATGGGGAAAATGTAGGAAGTTCCAGTGTTTGGGCATGGCATTCATACTCAGTCTTTGAGTCAGTGATTCCGCGTGGTGGTGAGGGAAACAACACATCTAAATTGTTAAAAAGTAAAAAAGGATATTTATAATCATCCATATGTTTATAAAAGAAAACATTTGATGACATCATTATATAAACGGTTTCAAACTAAAAATACTTAATTTGCATGCCATACCCCACCCACAAGTTTTATACAGTGAATTACATTTTGCAAACAATCTACAATTTATCAGTCCAGGAAAGCTTTTAAATTGGCAAACATTAATGAAAGGTATGTAAAACTGTCAAGTGTAGGAATAAATGCAACAGATTCTTTAGTTTATTATCAAAGCAATCAATTGTTTTTGACAGTGATTATTTCACTTCCGTTTTTAGTCTCCATTCGCGAAGAGTTCTTTCCCCCAGGTTAGAGATTATTAAATATTGTTTGTATATCAGTTCTTCCGTTTCTATTTGTAACTTTGATAAATACATAGAAAAATGACACAAAGATATAAAAGAAATAGCCTAAAAAGTAGAATCTGTTTGTGTAAGGAGTTTCAACTTTGTGGTTAATGAATATAAATTAAGCAATTTGGAATCGAGATTATATTGCTACTTTCATTTTGTGAAATGCGCGGCTAGGCCAATTATATAATTAACACTCCTCTCACCAGTCATGCGTGTGACCCTTGATAAAAACTGGACAAAACCGGTTTTACCCGTCAATTACAGGCTCCACTGAGTTTTAATTGCTTTACAACTTGTTACGTCGGCAGTCTCAAATGAAATTAGATTAGATGGGCGGGGCTATAATCGGTAATTTACAGATTATGGGACGTCCGTAGGAAAGAATCGTGGCGTACTTTGAAGTTTTTGAAGTACACTGTACGCCTTTGATGTTAATTCTCGCCGTACAACTACGATTTTTGGGCGTAATTTACGGCCATACGCCCGTAAACGGAAGCCCTGTTATATCAATGAAATACACCAAATACCTCATAAAAGCGCATTGGTAAACGAGTGCTTCGAGTAAAAATAATGTATTTTGTTACGAAAAAATCTTCGGCAAAATTATCTAAACAAAAACATAACGTCACGTGCGTGGGTCTGTCAATCATTATTTTGACACATTAAATTTGCAAATTAAGAAAGAGTTTTCTGATTTGATTGGTGGAAGGTCCAAATGACGTTCAGAGATTTCTGAATTTATGGTTAGAAGGTCACGGAGATAATTGCCGCGATTTCATTGGCCGATGGACACACGTCTGACGGTCGTGTCAGGATTGTTGTTTTCAAACGGTGTGAAATGCGCGTGTGGGTTAATTAGGTTGTTTATTGAAATAATGCCACAAATTAAGCTGCCTGGGGCGAGATTCTTGATTTGTACCGAAAGTTGTTTGATCTTATTAACAATCGCTAGCGGCGAAAAACAGCGGCAAGTTTTATTCAGTTATCAAAATGAAATTCTGATATGGCTAGTTTGTCACTTGATTTGTTCTGGAATGGAATGTCCTTCGGGCAAGAAGCGGGCAACCAGATTTGCGAAAGTCACTTGCCCGCACGCAAAATCCACTTGCAGGGGCGTCGGGCAACTGTATTTCCGGAACCCTGTTCTTATACTGAAAATTAGAATTATATTTTTAATTAATCGTTATTTGTAACACCAGGGCTGTACAAATCCGATACCACGACGCCCGGGACTAGTCCAAACCCAAAGTCAGGCGTATCACTTTTTCAAAGGTTTCAGTCCCGGACTAGTCCAATTTCAAAAAAAGAGAAAGTCGCACGTGTCGCTGTTTGAAAGATTTCAGTCCAAGATGTGTCCAATTAACAATGTCGGCCACCTGTCATAAAACAACCCAGCACACTTCTCAACGTAATCCTTTAATTGCAGTCGCTTATGTAATGCAATTAGCATCCACAGCGGCGATCAGCGATGACCCGGGGACACTTTTATCAACAATCAAACATGCAGAAAGTCCCGCCTCCAAATTGTAGGCATTATCGACTTTTAAAAAATAAGTTTGTAGCGACTACTTCTTTAAAACTATAAGAGATATTGATATGGGACTTTTTCTAAAATGATCAGCATGACATGATGGTTATCCGAGTCGAACATTATTATGATTCGTTGTTAAAAATGGCTGCCAGTGGCCATCTTTGTTTACATAAGAGTTATATAATGAAAACTTGTAGTGACTACTCCTCTGAAACTACTTGACGGATTTTCATGAAACTTCACAGGAATGTTGCTCTTGATGTCTTATTGATCCTAGCAAAATTTCAGGTCAGCCGGAAATTCATGATGGCCGCCACAGCTAAAAATAGATTTAAAAAAAATAAGTTCGTAGCGACTACTTCTTGAAAACTATAAGAGATATTGATATGGGACTTTTTCTAAAATGATCAGCATGACATGATGGTTATCCGAGTCTAACATTATTTTGATTCAATATTAAACATGGCTGTCAGCGGCCATCTTTGTTTACATAAGAGTTATATAATGAAAACTTGTAGCGTAGCCTCTGAAACTACCTGACGGATGATTTTCATGAAACTTCACTGGAATGTTGCTCTTGATGTCTAATTGATCCTAGCAAAATTTCAGGTCGGCCGGAAATTCAATGGCCGCCACGGCTAAAAATAGATTTTCAAAAAACAAGTTTGTAGCGACTACTTCCTGAAATCAAAATCAATCAGTAGAGCTTCAAGGTCATTGACCTCTTGTTATTTTTCCACTGCGAAAACGAGACAATGTTCGAGATGTTGCGATGTACGGTTTCCCACAAAACTGCATGTTACGGTACTCTGAGCTTCGAATGTCAATGTGAAATTAGATGTGCAAGAGTACAAGTAACATTTACTGGTATAAAATCAACATTAAAACAGACATGGTAGTGTTTATTTTACACATGATTGTCACAAAATGTCACGGGTAGAGCGTACTGGTCGTATATAGCTCTTGTTATCGGTTACACCCAAAATCTATTGTTCGAGGTGAAACAATTTCACAATATTCATGATCTATTCATGTAACACGTAAAAGCGTGCACATTTTAAGTGGCCGCCAGAGAGGCCGTGTCATAAGTTTAGTTTTGTGCTAATGCATGTATACGTATAGGTATATTTTCCTTAAACGGCAAAATTGTATAAGGGCCTCTCGTGTAGATTCAATACTGTAGATTTAGCCACGTTTGTAACGGACTGAACGGGGGAAATAATGATTTGGGCGTAATGTTTGCTATAAAACCCATTGTCTTCTAGCTATCGCCGGGATCGTCGATAGTACTTTGTTGGAACAGAGATTGGACGGCAAATTTCACAGGCAACATGTGGTTAGTAGTTTTATTAAACTTGTTTGGCGGTTACGACATCCGGTTAGCATTGATGTTTCTCAAACATAACTTTAGACTAGCATATGATTTTGAAGTTACTTTGTTAGATGTAATTATTGTAATTGATCATTAATTGTAAAACAATATTAATTTGATAACAGTGGATATTAGGTGCATTAGTTAACGTTGGCGTATAACTCGGTGATTGTAATACACGATTGTCAACATTAGTTAACAATGAGATGAGTGACAAGAATAAATGCGTGCATGCATAACTCAGTGAGTGTAATATATGAGTAATTTGATCATGTTTATATTACATGTATTAGGGGCATTGATTAACAGCGACGTACATAGCGTATACATGGCGTTGTAGAATATGTATACATTGCTACTCATCATTAATACAGCTTACATATATTGATTGAATAATGATTTGTTTGGGTAATGATAATTATGGAAGATTGTTATGTTTGTCAACCGACATCTAAAACGTATGTTTAATTACAGCCTAAGCCATCCAGGATATAAGCCATCCAGGGTTGGAGTAAGCCATCTAGGTTTGGATATCCAGGAGTGGAGCTAAGCTTCCACGAATAACGTTTACGAGCGGTGGAGACGGTCCCCGTACCTGCGCAGCCAGGTTTTACTAACGACAACCCCCGGGACACAAGGTGGGCTCGTTACCAGTCCTCACTGGAGGAATATCATTCACAATCTCAGTGGAGATAAACTATCATTGCATCGCGTCATCAACCCTTACAGAAGGCATTTGATGACAATCATCCATTGAATTCGCGCATCATCATCTTCATGAGCTCTCGCGCATCACAGTTATCGCGCTAGATCAACATTGTTATAGCTTTAACAACACTTTAGCGTCTTAGACATTCAGTATTTATAACAATACTAAGAACGTCTTAAACGTTCAGGAGAACATTCTTTTCATAGTTCATTTGTGTATTCGCTTGTTTTTTTAGATAATTGTATATATATTAAACATATTTTAAAAGTTGCATTAAACTTATGTAAATGCATTCACCGTCATTGATTCTTTCCTGAGTTAGCCCAACCACTAAGGTCATCCTGTGACAACTGGTTTTCAGAAGTGGGATTTTGGGCGACTACGGAGGGAAGGAATCAATAAGTGATCTTTATTATGATATACTAAATCTCTACTTATTATTTTAGAATTGTGTACCACCCTCTGAGCCATCAAGGCGACTGTCGACGATTACGGCCACAGCTTGGAAGACAAGTCAAGACACGACAAGGGTAGGGTGAGTCCAAACTGTTGTTTTGTCCGTTCTTTCCTTGGCGCGAGGTCGCGGTGGTCTACACGAGTGGGTCTGAGGCACCTTTGCTCAATAATTTGGGTGTTTGTTTTACCTCCCTTGATATACACATAGTATCCAATTAGGTTGGCGAACAAGACGTTCTACTCATGTTGTGACACTCGAGTATACTTATATTAATGGGAGAAGTAAATATACATGTACATGTTATACACATTTCGATGATTGTTTAAGGTTTATGTCCAATATCAAATTAAGATATTTTATGTAGTGTATATGTTTTGTGGAAGCTAGATACTATCTACACATAACCGTTAGTAGTTAGCGCTAGTACAAATGTGTATGTAACTTGTCCTATGATGATGCCCAGGTATTTACTGAGGACACAGTGACTTACCATTAGTAGTTAGGTGAGTAGAATTATTAGTGACGTGGGTATTGTAATTATTGTAGTGTGTAATCACAATGTCCATAGACATGACGTCCATAAAGGATCTTACGGAAATGGGTAAGGAGTTAGGGTATGCTGGTGAGGAGCTTAGAACCTTTGTTAAAGACGAACAGGCTAGGGAAAGGGAATTTAGACTTAAGGAAAGAGAATTAGAGAAAGATAGGCTAGAATTCGAAAGTAGGTTAGCTAAAGAGAAGTTAGAATTAGAAAGTAGATTAGCTAAAGAGAAGTTAGATGCTGATAAAGAGAAGCTAGATGCTGATAAAGAGAAGTTAGAATTAGAAGGTAGATTAGCTACAGAGAGGTTAGAATTAGAAGGTAGGTTAGCTAAAGAGAAGCGAGATGATGATAAAGAGAAGGTAGAATTAGAAAGTAGAATAGTAAGGGAGAAGCAAGAGTTAGAACATGAGAGGTTCGAAACAGATGGTAGACTAGCTAAGGCTAAGATGATAATGGAAAGGGAGCAAAAAGAGTTTGATCATAAGTTAGCTTTAGAGTTGGAAGCAGCTAAGACACATAGTCAGGACAGTGGAACTGTAGGGAAAGATAGTTATTCTGGGAAGTTAAAAGGTTCGAAGTTACCATACTTTGATGCTGACAAAGATAATATGGACAGTTACTTGTTACGGTTCGAGCGTTATGCTGAGTTACAGGAATGGACCAAGGATAAGTGGGCAGTTCATTTAAGTGCGTTATTGAGATGCAAGGCCTTAGATGTATTTTCTAGATTACCTAGTGTAGATGCTCTTGACTATGACAAGTTAAAGGATGCTCTTTTAAAGAGATTTGAGCTAACTGAAGAAGGTTTTAGAAAGCGGTTTAGAGCTTGCTTGCCTGAGAAAGGCGAGTCATTTATTCAGTTCATTAGTAGATCTAGAAATTACTTAGATAGGTGGTTAGAGTTAGGGAAGGTAGCGCAGACTTATCAGGGTCTCATAGATTTCTTGTTGCGGGACCAGCTATTCAATGTTTGTAGTAGAGATCTGTTCTTATTTCTTAAAGAAAGAAAACTAACTAGTGTAAATGAAATGGCAACTCAAGCAGATCAGTTTGCCGAGGCTAGAGGTGGAGCTCATAATGTAGTGTCGAAAGACAGAACTTTTAGAGATAGGCAAGGGGACGATCATAAACAGAAAGGCCAGAGTGGAAACTATAGAGGTGGAGGTAGTTCGATGGGTGCTAGAGGAGGTAGCAATAGTGGTAACATAGGTAGACCTTTTATTCGTTGTCGTCACTGTAATGGGAATCATGCTTCACATGAGTGTAGGAAAGTGGTGAAAGTGTCCGCTGTCGTAGACAATTTTAGTGAAAATAGTAGAGTGGACAACAATGTAGGGAGTCAGAACCAAGGTTTTAACAACCCATGGAATTTCGGTAGAGGTAGAGGTGGTCAAAACCGAGGTAGAGGTAGAGGCAGAGGTAGTAATAGTCCGGTTATTAAAACCGAGAGTAGTAGCTGTTGTGTTAAAGCGGATGGTGTAATGACGAAGATCGGAACATGTCTCTTTCCGTATGCAAATCTTCCAACGGCAGATGGTAGAGTGAATGGCACGGACGTAATTGTAATGAGGGATACAGGTTGTACAGGTGTGGTAGTTAGGCGTAGTTTAGTTACGGATGACCAGTTGGTAGGTAAACAGTCACCGTGTATGTTGTTAAATAAATCGGTAGAGCACGTGCCAATAGCGAGAATAGATGTAGATACACCTTTCTTTAAAGGGACTACAGAGGCACTATGTATGGACGATCCGATGTATGATTTAACGATGGGGAACATAGAAGGTTCAGTACTTCCGGTAATGTCCGATTTTAGAAGTAGCATAAGTAATGCCGTAGAGACTAGAGCGCAGGTTCAGAAGCAAGCTCAGGCTTATAGAAAATTAAAGGTTCCTGCAGCCGTAGGTGACATATCTAAAGCGGAGTTTATAGAAGCACAAACTCAAGACGAGTCATTAGGTCCTTGTAAGGTGAAGGCCAAGGATGGTGTAGTGAAGAAGTGTAAAGGGTCCGGTAGTTGTAAGTTTGTATATAAGAATAGATTATTGTACAGAGAATTTGAAGATAGTGGTAGGAGACAGTTTCACCAATTAGTGGTTCCTACCCAGTATAGAACGACAGTGCTTAAGGTAGCTCATGAGTCGATTATGGGAGGTCATTTAGGCGTAAAGAAAACGTCAGATAGAGTATTGGCAGAATTTTATTGGCCAGGCGTTAGTGGAGATGTAACTAGGTATTGTAGGTCCTGCGATGTATGCCAAAGGACAGTACCAAAAGGTCGAGTGACCAAAGTACATTTAGGTCAGATGCCACTGATAGATACACCATTTAAGCGGGTAGCCGTAGACATAGTTGGACCAATTTTTCCAGTGTCGGATAGGAAAAATAGGTACATTTTAACCATGGTAGACTATGCAACTAGGTATCCGGAGGCAGTCGCATTGCCCTCAATTGAAACGGAGAGAGTAGCTGAGGCATTAGTGGATATGTTCAGTAGGCTAGGTGTACCAGAGGAAATGCTGACTGATTGTGGGTCACAGTTTACGTCAGAACTTATGGCTGAAGTAAGCAGGTTATTGTCTTTGCGTCAAATCATGACAACACCATATCACCCTATGTGTAACGGGTTAGTCGAACGATTTAACGGGACGTTAAAGCAAATGTTACGGCGTATGTGTACCGAGAGACCCAAAGATTGGGACAAGTATCTCAATGCTTTATTGTTTGCATTTAGAGAGGTTCCACAAGAGAGTTTAGGATTTTCTCCGTTTGAGTTATTGTACGGTAGGTCAGTTAGAGGTCCCATGAGGATTCTTAGAGAGATGTGGGCAGGTGAAGTAGATAGTGATGAGGTTAAGACTACATATCAGTATGTTTTAGATCTGAAGGAGAAACTAGAGGAGACTTGTAAGATAGCTCAAAGTCAGTTAGTTAAGGCAAGTACCAAGTATAAACGGTACTATGACCAGAAAGCTAGAGCTAGGAAGTTTAAGATAGATGACCAGGTGTTACTGTTACTCCCGACCGACAATAACAAGTTGTTATTACAATGGAAAGGTCCGTTTTACGTTAGAGGGATAGTGAACACTATGGATTACCGTATCGAGATAAACGGAAAGTTAAAGACCTTTCATGCGAATATGCTGAAAGAGTATATAAGTAGAACCGATTATGTGCAACAAGGGGTGTTAACCGTAGTTAATGTTGCAGTTATTGAGGATAGTGAGGAAGACAGTAGTGAGGACACTAGTCCCATGTATTTTCCCACTAGTGTAGGTAGGGAGAGAGCAGCCGATGTAGACATATCGGGCATGCTTAGTGTAGAGCAGCAACGAGAGATGGGTAGTTTACTCTCGGAGTTCAGTGATGTCTTGTCCGAAAACCCGGGGCAGACAGATGGAGTGCAACATGATATTGTACTCACATCAGGGGAACCAATAAGAATTAAGGGGTATCCCATTCCATTTCACTCCCGATCAATTGTTGATGAGGAGGTGAAAGACATGTTGAAATTGGGTGTCATCGAACCTTCAAACGCCCCATTTTCATCCCCAGTCGTACTTATTAAGAAGAAAGATGGGTCAATTCGATTCTGTATCGATTTTAGGCAGCTCAATAAACGGACCATCTTTGATGCAGAGCCAATGCCTAATATTGAGGAGGTATTCTCTAAACTTGCGGGATATTCGTATTTCTCCAAGTTAGACCTCAGTAAAGGTTATTGGCAAGTCCCACTTTCAGACCGAGCTAAAGAGATGACCTCCTTCGAAACTTCGCAAGGACTTTTTAAGTTCAAGGTCATGCCCTTTGGTCTCGTAAACGCCCCAGCAACATTCTGTAGGTTAATGAGGAAAGTCCTGAAGGATTTGTCCAACACAGACAGTTTTGTAGATGACATCCTGGTGTTTACAACAACATTTGAAGACCATATTAAGGCTCTACGTAATCTGTTGGAACGGCTACGCCGGTTTAAACTGACTGCAAAACCTAGCAAGTGTCACATAGGTTACGCAGATATAGAGTGTCTGGGTCATGTTGTCGGGAGGGACCAGAAATTGAAACCCAACCCCGACAAGGTTAAGGCAATTCAGGAAGCACCAAGACCCGAGACAAAAAAACAAGTTAGGTCATTTTTAGGGTTAGCGGGTTTTTACAGGAAGTTTATTCCAAACTTTTCGGCTATAGCTGCACCTTTGTCAGACTTGACAAAGAAAGGTCAACCCAATAGGATAACTTGGGGGGAAAGTCAGGAGCGAGCTTTTGTCTCTTTAAAGGGGAGTCTGGTCAAAACCCCAATACTAAAATTACCTGAACTTGACCAGGAGTTTATCCTCAGAACGGATGCCTCCGATATCGGGGTGGGTGCAGTCCTACTGCAAGAGCAAGATGGGTGTAGTCTCCCCGTGGCTTACGCAAGTCGGAAACTATTACCCCGGGAATGTAACTACTCTGTTATCGAAAGGGAGTGTCTTGCAGTAGTGTGGGGTGTCAGTAAATTCCACCGATATGTTTTTGGTAAGGAATTTGTCTTGGAGACTGACCACCAACCGTTAGCTTATATGAATAAAGCTAAGGTAGCTAACAGTAGGTTAATGAGGTGGGCACTGACTCTGCAGCCTTACCGGATGAAAATTAAAGCGATCCGAGGAAAGGACAATATTGGGGCAGACTATTTAAGTCGCCGCACATAATGACCGGTTTAATACAATAGTGTATTGCAGTGTATTGTACAATAGTAGTATATGTTACGACAGGGTAGTGTACAATTGTAGAATAGTGTTGAAATTGTAATTACATATTATAGTTAGGTTATAACCTCAGTAGTAATAGTTAACATACTCAAGCGATTGAGCGATCAGCTTGTACGTGTTGTCGCTCGTTTGCTCAGAAGAATTAATAGTTTCTTAACGTGTAAATATTAATTATCATTTTGTTGAATTTTAAAAGTGTAGCACTTTCTTTAAGTGGGGAGATGTTGTCACAAAATGTCACGGGTAGAGCGTACTGGTCGTATATAGCTCTTGTTATCGGTTACACCCAAAATCTATTGTTTGAGGTGAAACAATTTCACAATATTCATGATCTATTCATGTAACACGTAAAAGCGTGCACATTTTAAGTGGCCGCCAGAGAGGCCGTGTCATAAGTTTAGTTTTGTGCTAATGCATGTAAACGTATAGGTATATTTTTCTTAAACGGCAAAATTGTATAAGGGCCTCTCGTGTAGATTCAATACTGTAGATTTAGCCACGTTTGTCACGGACTGAACGGGGGAAATAATGATTTGGGCGTAATGTTTGCTATAAAACCCATTGTCTTCTAGCTATCGCCGAGATCGTCGATAGTACTTTGTTGGAACAGAGATTGGACGGCAAATTTCACAGGCAACATGTGGTTAGTAGTTTTATTAAACTTTTATCGTATATTTGTATTCAGTGGGCGGCGCCATCTTGTTTGGCGGTTACGACATCCGGTTAGCATTGATGTTTCTCAAACATAACTTTAGACTAGCATATGATTTTGAAGTTACTTTATTAGATGTAATTATTGTAATTGATCATTAATTGTAAAACAATATTAATTTGATAACAGTGGATATTAGGTGCATTAGTTAACGTTGGCGTATAACTCGGTGATTGTAATACACGATTGTCAACATTAGTTAACAATGAGATGAGTGACAAGAATAAATGCGTGCATGCATAACTCAGTGAGTGTAATATATGAGTAATTTGATCATGTTTATATTACATGTATTAGGGGCATTGATTAACAGCGACATACATAGCGTATACATGGCGTTGTAGAATATGTATACATTGCTACTCATCATTAATACAGCTTACATATATTGATTGAATAATGATTTGTTTGGGTAATGATAATTATGGAAGATTGTTATGTTTGTCAACCGACATCTAAAACGTATGTATAATTACAGCCTAAGCCATCCAGGATATAAGCCATCCAGGGTTGGAGTAAGCCATCTAGGTTTGGATATCCAGGAGTGGAGCTAAGCTTCCACGAATAACGTTTACGAGCGGTGGAGACGGTCCCCGTACCTGCGCAGCCAGGTTTTACTAACGACAACCCCCGGGACACAAGGTGGGCCCGTTACCAGTCCTCACTGGAGGAATATCATTCACAATCTCAGTGGAGATTAACTATCATTGCATCGCGTCATCAACCCTTACAGAAGGCATTTGATGACAATCATCCATTGAATTCGCGCATCATCATCTTCATGAGCTCTCGCGCATCACAGTTATCGCGCTAGATCAACATTGTTATAGCTTTAACAACACTTTAGCGTCTTAGACATTCAGTATTTATAACAATACTAAGAACGTCTTAAACGTTCAGGAGAACATTCTTTTCATAGTTCATTTGTGTATTCGCTTGTTTTTTTAGATAATTGTATATATATTAAACATATTTTAAAAGTTGCATTAAACTTATGTAAATGCATTCACCGTCATTGATTCTTTCCTGAGTTAGCCCAACCACTAAGGTCATCCTTAGTTTTTTCGTTTTATAATTTGAAGGGGAAATAATTAGGTTTCACTTACGGTTTTTAGATATTCTAAAACGCGGCGCTTTTGATTAAAAATGCGGTGCTTTTAGAAATCATCAATAATAATTATATGGCAGGGAATCGTGTTGATAAAAAAGGTCTCATACATTAATTTTAAAACTGTATGTCAACAAAAAATATTTATAACAAAATAAAACATTAACTGAATAATATCTAATCTTTTTTAATCTTTTATTACAATAATTTACATATTCTAGTTGTGATCATTTATAACAAAACTCATTAACAATACTATCTATAATAACTTGGACTTGTAATGATCAGTAATGTTGTTTATGATATTCAATAAACGTGGAGTAAATGCATGTAATTGTTCATAAATTATGCACCAGAGTGGTAAAATAAAATAACATTTTGTTGGGCGCCTAACTTTTGGGCTGGGCCCCTAAAAATTCTAAGTCAGGGGCCCAGCTGGCTCCTAGCTAAATAGAGTTAGTCTGTGCCCCTGAATCGCGGCAATTTTTACGGTCGTAGGTTATACCCGCGATATTTTGGGTGACAATCCGCTGTACGATGGCGGGGATTTGTGACTTCCATTGAAAAACGGCCGCGGTGATGCTGCGAAAAAGTGGTAATCCGCTTGGCAGCAACTGTAGGTGTTTTTAAATGTTTCTATGCACAATTGAATTTACTAAAAAGGAGTCAAAATGCTGCTTAAAGATTGTTAATACTGCATTGATATACTGACATATTAACTTGTATGATATTATATATTTACTTATATATATTTGTCTCTTTCAGTTTTGATAAGATTAGATAATGAGAGGCTGTACTTTGAAGATGTCGGGGATCTGAAAATTTTCTGTTTGATGGGACACGTACATGTGTATCATCGATGGCTTTAAGCATTATGACTGTCATTTTGGAAAGCCACTTGGAAAGAAGGCAAAATACATAAGGTGAGAATCTGATGTCATCTTACAGAACTTTACAGTTGCTGCAAATTCTATCAAATAAAATATTGAATAATCAAAGATTTTTATCCCAGCATGTTTTTGTGTCGCCTACTTGGCATGGCAGACACTTAGGGATCACTTTGCCCGTTATTGTCATCTGTCCGTTGTTGTCCGTTTAACTTCAATCTGCTGCCAGACTTAAAAAGTATTTGACCTATGTTCAGAAAACTTCATACACATCTTCATCTTATCTCAAGGAATTTTGGTATACATGTCCAATAACTGACTTTCATTTTGGTAGGGTTATATCCCTTTTTATAAAACTTTAACCTGCAACCTAACCAATCTCATAACTGGCATAACTTAATAAACATACAGCAGGCAGAGTGTTCTTTGGAAAACTCTTTTAGTTATCTTGACTATTCGAAGAATAAGAGTGCTTATGTAACAGGGCTTTTTTACCTTATATAACAAAGGGCCTCTTCCCAACAGAAAACTTGACTGTTTTTTCCCAACTGTGGCAGAAATATTTCCCAATCGGAAAACAGCAGTCTCTCAGAATTTGAGAAAAAGCATGAATTCTGCAGTGTGTTTTTGTCTGCTAAGTAAATTCCGACTTGGAAAAGTTAATAATTATGGTAAATAATGGATGACAATAAAGTATATTAATGTCACATTTACTTAATTTATGAAACCTTGTATTTTTCCCAAAAGAGAAATAAGCGCGTTCTTTTTTCCCAAAATGGACAGGCCTGGACCTCTTCCCAATTTTGTGGAAAAAAGCCCTGTGTAATCACGTTGGCGTTGGTGTCCCACATCAAGGTTTGTGTGTAAGCTGTGTTTACAAGTCTATATCTCTTACATTTCTTATCCTAGCACAACCAAATTTGGCCATGGGCTTCATTATAGCATTTTTTTAAGAGCTGCATAAGTAATTTTGGTTCCTGTATCACCTGGCTACCATGGAACCCAAATTATGATGGCCCTTAAAATGTGTTTATGGAATGCCAAGTTGTCCGTCCGTCTGTCGTCCGTCGTTAACTTTTGTCTCGTTAAGACGATAGGGCCTTCATTTTTCATCCGATATTTACCAAACTTTACCAGATTGTTCATATCAATGAAAGCTCGGACAAGTTTTTTTTTACATATTTCTGTGTTGTTTTGGTCAATTCTTACACATATAGCTACGTAACCACCCCCCTTCCCCAGCCCCCGCCTTTTTCAGTCCGTTGTCCGATGTCCGTTGTCCGTCCATCGTTAACTTTTGTCTCGTAATAAAGGCGATAGGGCCTTCATTTTTCATCTGATCTTTACCAAACTTTACCACATTGTTAATATCAATGAAAGCTCGGACAAGTTCGAAAATCAGCCAGATCGGATCAGTAACAGCGGAGTTATGGCTCTTGATTTAGTTAAAATGCTATATTGCTTATTTTTGCCTCGTTAAGTAGATCGAGTCTTCATTTTTCATCTTATCTTTACCAAACTTTAACAGATTGTTAATATCAATGAAAGCTTGGACAAATTTAAAAACCAGTCATATCGGACGAGTAACAGCGGAGTTATGGCCCTTGATTTAGTTCAAAATGCTATAATTTGCCTCGTTAATACGATAGGGCCTTCATTTTGCATCGGATCTTTGCCAAACTTTACCAGATTTTATGACTTTCTTTTCTTATGCCGTGGTGCGGCGTCCGTCGTCCGTCCGTCCGTCCGTCCGTCCGTCTGTCCGTTAACTTTTATTTGTAGCGACTACTTCTCTGAAACTACTGGATGGATATTCATAAAACTTTACAGAAATGTTGCCCATGAAGTCTAGTTGATCCTAGCAAAAATTCATGTTGATGTGAAATCCAAGATGGCCGCCAAAGCTAAAAATAGATTTTTTAAATTCAAGTTTGTAGCGACTACTTCTTGAAAACTATAAGTGATATTGATATGGGACTTTTTCTAAAATGATCAGCATGACATGATGTTGGTCCTTGTCGAAAATCGTTCTGATTTGACGTTAAACATGGCTGCCAGCGGCCATCTTTGTTTACATAGAGTTATATAATGAAAACTTGTAGCGACTACTCCTCTGAAACTACTTGACGGATTTTCATGAAACTTCACAGGAATGTTGCTCTTGATGTCTAAATGATCCTAGCAAAATTTCAGGTCGGCCGGAAATTCAAGATGGCCGCCATGTTTAAAAATAAATTTTCAAAATACAAGTTTGTAGGGACTACTTCTTGAAAACTATAAGTGATATTGATATGGGACTTTTTCTAAAATGTTCAGCACGACATGATGTTGGTCCTTATCAAAAATCGTTTTGATTCGACGTTAAACGTGGCTGCCAGCGGCCATCTTTGTTTACATAGAGTTATATAGTAAAAACTTGTAGCGACTACTCCTCTGAAACTACTTGGCGGATTTTCATGAAACTTTACAGGAATGTTGCTCTTAATGTCTAATTGATCCTAGCAAAATTTCAGATCGGCCAGAAATTCAAGATGGCTGCCACAGTTAAAAATAAATTTTTAAAAAATAAGTTTGTAGCGACTACTTCCTGAAATCAAAATCAATCAGTAGAGATTCAAGGTCATTGACCTCTTGTTATTTTTCCACTGCGAAAACGAGACAATGTTCGAGATGTTGCGATGTACGGTTTCCCACAAAACTGCATGTTACGGTACTCTGAGCTTCGAATGTCAATGTGAAATTAGATGTGCAAGAGTACAAGTAACATTTACTCCTCTGAAACTACTTGACGGATTTTCATGAACTTCACAGGAATGTTGCTCTTGATGTCTAATTGATCCTAGCAAAATATCAGGTTGGCCGGAAATTCAAGATGGCCGCCACGGCTAAAAATAAATTTTCAAAAAACAAGTTTGTAGCGACTACTTCCTGAAATCAAAATCAATCAGTAGAGCTTCAAGGTCATATTGACCTCTTGTTATATTTATTATTATTATTTTTTTTTATAGATTTTTTCATTTTTAGCTCTACTGATCAGAGATCAGCAGAGCTTATGCCGTGGTGCGGCGTCCGTCGTCCGTCTGTCCGTCCGTCCGTCCGTCTGTCCGTAAACTTTTATTTGTAGCGACTACTCCTCTGAAACTACTTGATGGATATTCATGAAACTTTACAGAAATGTTGCCCATGTAGTCTAGTTGATCCTAGCAAAAATTCATGTTGATGTGAAATCCAAGATGGCCACCAAAGCTAAAAATAGATTTTTAAAATACAAGTTTGTAGCGACTACTTCTTCAAAACTATAAGTGATATTGATATGGGACATTTTCTTAAATGATTAGCATGACATGATGTTAATCCTTGTCAACAATTGTTTTGATTCGACGTTAAACATGGCTGCCAGTGGCCATCTTTGTTTACATAGAGTTATATAGTAAAAACTTGTAGCGACTACTCCTCTGAAACTTCTTAGCGGATTTTCATGAAACTTTACAGGAATGTTGCTCTTGATGTCTTATAGATCCTAGCAAAATTTCAGGTCGGCCAGAAATTCAAGATGGCCGCCACAGCTAAAAATAGATTTTTAAAAAATAAGTTTGTAGCGACTACTTCTTGAAAACTATAAGTGATATTGATATGGGACTTTTTCTAAAATGATCAGCATGACATGGTGTTGATCCTAGTCAAACATTATTTTGATTCGATGTTAAACATGGCTGCCAGTGGCCATCTTTGTTTACATAGAGTTATACAGTAAACACTTGTAGCGACTACTTCTCTGGAACTACTTGACGGATGTTCATGAAACTTCACAGGAATGTTGCTCTTGATGTCTAGTTGATCCTAGAAAAAGTTCAGGCTGGCCGGAAATTCCAAGATGGCCGCCACAGCTAAAAATAGATTTAAAATAAATAAATTTGTAACGACTACTTCTTGAAAACTGTAAGTGATATTGATATGGGACGTTTTCTAAAATGATCAGCATGACATGATGTTGATTCTTGTCGAAATTTATTTCAATGCAACTTTAAACATGGCCGCTAGCGGACATCTTTGTTTACATAGATTTATATAGTAAAAACTTGTAGCGACTACTCCTCTGAAACTACTTGAAGATTTTTTATGAAACTTCACAGGAATGTTGCTCTTGATGTCTAATTGATCCCAGATTTTTTTTAGATCGGCTGGAAATTCAAGATGGCCGCCATGGCTGAAAACAGATTTTGAGCTCGACTGATCGACTAATGCCGTGGAACAGAGTCCGTCCGTCCGTCTGTCTGTCAGTAAACTTTTATTTGTAGCGACTACTCCTCTGAAACTACTGGATGGATATTCATGAAACTTTACAGAAATGTTGCCCATGAAGTCTAGTTGATCCTAGCAAAAAATCATGTTGATGTGAAATCCAAGATGGCCGCCAAAGCTAAAAATAGATTTTTAAAATACAAGTTTGTAGCGACTACTTCTTGAAAACTATAAGTGATATTGATATGGGACTTTTTCTTAAATGATCAGCATGATATGATGTTGGTCCTTGCCAAAAATCGTTTTAATTCGACGTAAACATGGCTGCCAGTGGCCATCTTTGTTTACATAGAGTTATATAATGAAAACTTGTAGCGACTACTTCTCTGAAACTACTAGACGGATTTTCATGAAACTTCACAGAAATGTTGCTCTTGATGTCTAATTGATCCTAGCAAAATTTCAGGTCGGCCGAAAAATTCAAGATGGCCGCCACGGCTAGTTTGTAGCAACTTCTTCCTGAAATGTAAATCAATCAGTAGAGCTTCAAGGTCATTGACCTCTTGTTTGTCTCGCCTTTTCGTAGAAAAAAAGAGACATAGGTGTTGCTTTTCTGGCGGCGGCGTCAACATTCAAGTTTTGCGTTTAGGTCATTTTCTCACAAACTGTATACACTAGACCTTTCAAACTTTGCTCATAGTTGTATCATGGGTGGTACATCGCAACGTGACCAAGCAAATGTGGAAGTGACCTTGACCCTCCAAGCAAAGGGCAGATAACTTACTAATTTTTAGGTTCAACTTTTTCGTTTAGGTCACTTTTTCACAAACTGTATGCACTAGACCTTTCAAACTTTGCTTATAGTTGTATCTTGGATGGTACATGGCAGCGTGACAAAGCAAATGTGGAAGTGACCTTGACCCTCCAAGCAAAGGGCAGATAACTTAATAATTTTTAGGTTCAACTTTTGCATTTAGGTCACTTTTTCACAAACTGTTTGCACAAATACCTTACAAACTTTGCTTATAGTTGTATCTTGAGTGGTACATTGCAACGTGAGAAAGCAAATGTGGATGTGACCTTCACCATCCAAGCAAACGGCAGATAACTTTAATCGTTTCATTAACATCACTTTCTCATGAACTAGAATTATGCACTAGATGTTTTAATCCTAATTTATAGCTTAATCTTTGGAAGAAAACATATTCTATTTTGACATAGTTGTGTCTTCGGTAGTGCATCTTTTTTTGGATGCCTGGATTTCATCTATGACCTTGACCTACTTTTTGGAGCTGATGATTTTTAGCTCTACTGGCCAAAGGCCTTCATTTTCATCCGATCTTTACCAAACTTTACCAGATTGTTAATATCAATGAAAGCTGGCACAAGTTCGAAAACCAGCCAGATCGACCAATAGTAGCGGAGTTATGGCCCTTGATTTAGTTAAAAATGGTATATTTTGCCTCGTTAATACGATAGGGCTTTCATTTTTCATCTGATCTTTACCAAAATTTACCAGATGTTTTCCCTTTTTAGCTCGACTATTCGAAGAATAAGAGAGCTTATGTAATCACCCACATCAAGGTTTGCGTGTAAGCTGTGTTTACAAGTCTATATCTCTTACATTTCTTATCCTAGCACAACCAAATTTGTTCATGGGCTTCCTTATAGCATTATCTTAAGTTCTGCATAAGCAATTTTGGTTTCTGTAACCCATGGGCTCCCATGGAACCCAAATTATGATAGCCCATAAAATGTGTCCCATTTCACATCAAAACTTGCGTGTTAAGCTGTGTTTACAAGTCTATATCTCTTACAATTCTTACCCTAGCACAACCAAAATTGGCCATTAGCTTCCTTATAGCATTATCGTAAGGGCTGCTTAAGTAATTTTGGTTCCTGTAACCCCTGGGCTCCCATGGAACACAAATTCTGATAGCCCTTAAAATATGTGTTTCACATAAAATTTTGCGTTTAAGCTGTGTTTACAGGTCTATATCTCTTACATTTCTTGTCCTAGCTGAACTAAATTTTGGATTTGGTTTCCTTATAGTATGTTGTAAAGGGTTGGATAAGTAATTTTGTCTTCTGCAAATTTTGGGCTCCCATGGAACCCAAATTGTGATGGCCCATAAAATGTGCAATAAAGGCAGATCTACCCCCTACCCCCTGCCCCCTACCCATTTGAAAATCTATTTTTTTTACATATTTCTTTGTTGTTTTAGTCAATTCTTACACAAATATGTTGCCCTCCCCCATCCCACTCCTAGTCAATTCTTACACATATATGTTGCCCACTCCCCCACCCCCCAACCCACTTCCGCCTCTCACCGCCGCTCCCCCCCGCCCACCCCACCCCCACTTGAAAATCTCTATATATATATTTTTTACATATTTCTTTGTTGTTTTAGTCAATTCTTACACATATATGTTGCCCCGTCCCCCAGGGACCCCCCACCCCACAACCCACTCCCGCCTCTCAACCCCGCTACCCCCTGCCCCCTACCCATTTGAAAATCTATTTTTTTTTTACATATTTCTTTGTTGTTTTAGTCAATTCTTACACAAATATGTTGCCCCGTTCCCCCCCTCCCCCCCCGCCTTTCACCCCCTCTCGCCCCCGCCCCAACCCCACTTGAAAATCTATTTTTTTTTTACATATTTTTTTTTTTTATTATTATTATTATTATATTTTTTTTAATAGATCTATATACATGTATATTTTTTGATATTTTTTTATTTGTTTAATTACCTTAGCCGCGTCCGTTGGATGGGGACGTAAACCGGGCGGTCCCGTGTATCGGTCTATCCTCCGAGCACGTTAAAGAACCATAGGAATCTATTTGATAATAAGAGTAGGGCAGGTTCCCGGATTCCTATGTATCCTTCCCCTCTCTGGGACAGCTCTAAATAACCTTTACTGTGTTGATGAACCGTTAAACAACATTCAATTAAATTATTTGTTGTAAGTTTTTTGTTTTTTTTGTTTATTTTTAGCTCTACTGGCCAAGGGCCAGCTTTTAAGATTTGTTAAAATTCGGTCCGCGCTTCAGCCAAGATGGCTGCCATTACAATATATGGTCGAAACCTTAAAAAATCTTCTTCTCCAGAACCGCTGGACAGATTTCAACAGTTTTTCTTTTAAAATGATCGCCAACGCCTAGACTATCAAGTTTTTTCAAACAAAGTCCCCGGGGTCAAAAATGGCCGTGCCCCGGGGGTCCAAATTTTGTATATTGAGGTTTTGCATGTTTTTCATATAGACATATAGGAAAAAACTTTAAAAAATCTTCTTCTCTGAAACCACAAGGCACAGAGCTGTGATGTATTACATGTAGCATCAGCTTATGGTCCTTTACTAAGTTTGTTCAAATGGTGACCCTGGGGTCAAATTTGTCCCCACCCCGGGGGTCTCAGTTTTACATAGACTTATATAGGATTTTTTTTTATAAATCTTCTTCTCGGAAACTACAAGAGCCAGAGGTTTGATATTTTGCATTTACTATAAGCTTATGGTCCTTTACTAAGTTTGTTCAAATGGTGACCCTCGGGTCATATTTGGCGCCGCCCCAAGGGTCACATGTTTTACATAGACATGTATAGGGAAAAACTTAAAAAATCTTCTTCTCTGAAACTGCAAGAGCCAGAGGTTTAATATTTTGCATTTGCTATAAGCTTATGGTCCTCTACCAAGTTCGTTCAAATGGTTACCCAGGGGTCACATTTGGCCCCGCCCCGAGGGTCATAGTTTTACATAGGCTTGTATAGGGAAAAACAGAAAAAAATCTTCTCTGGAACCACATGGCACGGAGCTCTCATGTATTACATGTAGCATCAGCTTATGGTCCTCTACTTAGTTTTTTCAAATGGTGACCCTGGGGCCACAGTTTAAAATAGACTTGTATAGGATTTTTTTTTTTTAAATCTTCTTCTCGGAAACTGCAAGAGCCAGAGGTTTAATATTTTGCATTTACTATAAGGTCATGGTCCTCTACCAATTTTGTTCAAATGGTGACCCAGGTGTCAAACTTGGCTGCACCCGGGGGTCACAGTTTTATATAAACTTATATATATAGGAAAAAACACTCTTCTCTGAAACTGCAAGAGCCAGAGGTTTAACACACAGCTCTCATATATTACATATAGCCCTGGGGTCATATTTGACTCTGCCCAAGGTGTTATTCTCTAGCACCTTCATTTTATATTTGATCTTTACCAAACTTTGTCAGTGTGTTAAACTGTCTATATCAATGTTGTTATGCACAACAGAGCCCACATTTCTTGAACAGCCTTAACCAAACTTGCACAGATTGTATATGACCATAAGATTTCGAAGAAGTTCGATAATGTGCCAGTACTCAGGTGATCGCTTTAGGGCCATCTTGGCCCTGGCCCTCTTTTACTCAGGTGAGCGATATAGGGCCATCATGGCCCTCTTGTTTTTTTGATTGTTTTGAAATTATTTTTTTCTTTTTTTCATTATGTCTAGTTGTGCATTTCACGCTTTTGTTCCAGTTTGCTGATTTTTGACGGAGTTATGGCCCTTTGACATTATTATTTTAAATTTCTTGTCGGCGCTACTCCTCTTAAACGGGTTGTTGGATTTCTACAAAATTTGACAGGAAGCCTCAGTATGATGTCTAGTTGTGCAAAGTGCGGTATATCAATGAAATCTTGGACAGTTTTGAAAACCAGCTACATGTACATCTTGTTAGTAATAACAGAGTTATGGCCCTTGATTTGTTGAAAAATGCTATATTGTATTTTCCTTTGTTAAATCTATAGGACAAGAGAACTATATCTAGCTATATCTATCTAAATCTATAAGAGCTGTTTTAGCCAGTAGAGCGTCCACAGGCCCTCTTGGGCCTCTTGTTTATTTTATTTTATTTTTTTAATTTTTAATTTTTAATTTTTATTTTCTTATTTCATTTTTAGCTCTACTGATCAGAGATCAGCAGAGCTTATGCCAGGGTGCGGCGTCCGTCGTCCGTCCGTCCCTCCGTCCGTCTGTCCGTCTGTCTGTTAACTTTTATTTGTAGCGACTACTCCTCTGAAACTACTGGATGGATATTCATAAAACTTTACAGAAATGTTGCCCATGAAGTCTAGTTGATCCTAGCAAAAATTCATGTTGATGTGAAATCCAAGATGGCCGCCAAAGCTAAAAATAGATTTTTTAAATACAAGTTTGTAGCGACTACTTCTTGAAAACTATAAGTGATATTGATATGGGACTTTTTCTAAAATGATCAGCATGACATGATGTTGGTCCTTGTCGAAAATCGTTTTGATTTGACGTTAAACATGGCTGCCAGCGGCCATCTTTGTTTACATAGAGTTATATAATGAAAACTTGTAGCGACTACTCCTCTGAAACTACTTGACGGATTTTCTTGAAACTTCACAGGAATGTTGCTCTTGATGTCTAATTGATCCTAGCAAAATTTCAGGTCGGCCGGAAATTCAAGATGGCCGCCACGGCTAAAAATAAATTTTCAAAATACAAGTTTCTAGCGACTACTTCTTGAAAACTATAAGTGATATTGATATGGGACTTTTTCTTAAATGATCAGCATGACATGATGTTGGTCCTTATCAAAAATCGTTTTGATTCGACGTTAAACGTGGCTGCCAGCGGCCATCTTTGTTTACACAGAGTTATATAGTAAAAACTTGTAGCGACTACTCCTCTGAAACTACTTGGCGGATTTTCATGAAACTTTACAGGAATGTTGCTCTAAATGTCTAATTGATCCTAGCAAAATTTCAGATCGGCCAGAAATTCAAGATGGCTGCCACAGTTAAAAATAGATTTTTAAAAAATAAGTTTGTAGCGACTACTTCTTGAAAACTATAAGTGATATTGATATGGGACTTTTTCTTAAATGATCAGCATGACATGATGGTTATCCGAGTCGAACATTATTTTGATTCGACATTAAACATGGCTGCCAGTGGCCATCTTTGTTTACATAGAGTTATATAATGAAAACTTGTAGCGACTACTCCTCTGAAACTACTTGACGGATTTTCATGAACTTCACAGGAATGTTGCTCTTGATGTCTCATTGATCCTAGCAAAATTTCAGGTCGGCCGGAAATTCAAGATGGCTGCCACGGCTAAAAATAAATTTTCAAAAAACAAGTTTGTAGCGACTACTTCCTGAAATCAAAATCAATCAGTAGAGCTTCAAGGTCATTGACCTCTTGTTTAAAGTTTTTTTTGGTGTTAACGCCGTGTTAGCAGGAAGCATTGCTGTGCCTATTGCATATTTTTCCCGGTTCGTTGATTTTTGATAGAGTTACGGCCCCTTGACATTTTTAAAATTTCTTGTCGGCGCTACTCCTCCTAAAGGCCTTGTTGGATTTCGACGAAACTTGGCAGGAAGCATCGGTAAGATGTCTAGTTGTGCATATCACGCTTTTGTTCCAGTTTGCTGATTTATGACGGAGTTATGGCACTTTGACATTTTTACTTTAAATTTGTTGTCGGCGCTTCTCCTCCTAAACAGCTTGTTGGATTTCTACAAAATTTGGCAGGAAGCCTCAGTATGATGTCTAGTTGTGCAAAGCATGGTATATCAATAGGTTTTTAAAAAACAAGTTTGTAGCGACTTCTTCTTGAAAACTATAAGTGATATTGATATGGGACTTTTTCTAAAATGGTCACCATGACATGATGTTGGTCCTTGTCAAAAATTGTTTTGATTCAACGTTAAACATTGCTGCCAGTGGCCATCTTTGTTTACATAGAGTTATATAGTAAAAACTTGTAGCGACTACTCCTTTGAAACTACTTGGCGGATTTTCATGAAACTTTACAGGAATGTTGCTCTGAATGTCTAAATGATCCTAGCAAAATTTCAGATCGGCCAGAAATTCAAGATGGCCACCACAGCTAAAAATAGAATTTTAAAAAAGAAGTTTGTAGCGACTACGTCTTGAAAACTATATATAAGTGATATTGATATGGGACTTTTTGTAAAATGATCAGCATGACATGATCGTTATCAGAGTCAAACATTATTTTGATTCGACGTTAAACATGGCTGCCAGTGGCCTTCTTTGTTTACATAGAGTTATATAATGAAAACTTGTAGCGACTACTCCTCTGAAACTACTTAACGGATTTTCATGAAACTTCACAGGAATGTTGCTTTTGATGTCTAATTGATCCTAGCAAAATTTCAGGTCGGCCGGAAATTCAAGATGGGCGCCACGGCTAAAAACAAATTTTCAAAAAACAAGTCTGTAGCGACTACTTCCTGAAATCAAAATCAATCAGTAGAGCTTCAAGGTCATTGACCTCTTGTTTATATGATCTTTACCATATACCATATTTGTTTAGAATGTTAATATAACCACCCCCCCATCCTATCCCTGTTGTTTTTGCAATGTTTTTAAAAAAACTACTGATGGGTTTTATGTCGACTACCCTTGATATAAGAGCCGTTTTAGCAAGTAGAGCATCCACAGGCCCTCTTGGGCCTCTTGTTTTTAATAGAATGGCATTTTGTTTTTAAACAAATTCACTTAAATGTTATCTCAGCAAACGGCAAACTCGATTGTTTTTAGCTCTACTGATCAGAGATCAGCAGAGCTTATGCCGTGGTACGGCGTCCGTCGTCCGTCTGTCTGTCCGTCCGTCTGTCTGTCCGTAAACTTTTTTTTGTAGCGACTACTCCTCTGAAACTACTAAATGGATTTTCATGAAACTTTACAGAAATGTTGCCCATGAAGTCTAGTTGATCCTAGCAAAAATTCATGTTGATGTGAAATCCAAGATGGCCGCCAGATCTAAAAATAGGTTTTTAAAAAACAAGTTTGTAGCGACTACTTCTTGAAAACTATAAGTGATATTGATATGGGACTTTTTCTAAAATGATCAGCATGACATGATGTTGGTCCTTGTCAAAAATCGTTTTGATTCAACGTTAAACGTGGCTGCCAGCGGCCATCTTTGTTTACATAGAGTTATATAATGAAAACTTTTAGCGACTACTCCTCTGAAACTACTTGACGGATTTTCTTGAAACTTCACAGGAATGTTGCTCTTGATGTCCAATTGATCCTAGCAAAATTTCAGGTCGGCCGGAAATTCAAGATGGCCGCCACGGCTAAAAATTAATTTTCAAAATACAAGTTTGTAGCGACTACTTCTTGAAAACTATAAGTTATATTGATATGGGTCTTTTTCTAAACTGATCAGCATGACATGATGTTGGTCCTTGTCAAAAATCGTTTTGATTCAACGTTAAACATGGCTGCCAGCGGCCATCTTTGTTTACATACAGTTATATAGTAAAAACTTGTAGCGACTACTCCTTTGAAACTGCTTGACAGATTTTCATGAAACTTTACAGGAATGTTGCTCTTAATGTCTTATTGATCCTAGCAAAATTTCAGATCGGCCAGAAATTCAAGATAGCCGCCACAGCTAAAAATAGATTTTTAAAAAATAAGTTTGTAGCGACTACGTCTTGAAAACTATAAGTGATATTGATATGGGACTTTTTGTAAAATGATCAGCATGACATGATGGTTATCAGAGTCAAACATTATTTTGATTCGACATTAAACATGGCTGCCAGTGGCCATCTTTGTTTACATAGAGTTATATGATGAAAACTTGTAGCGACTACTCTTCTGAAACTACTTGACGGATTTTCATGAAACTTCACAGGAATGTTGCTCTTGATGTCTAATTGATCCCAGCAAAATTTCAGGTCGCCCGGAAATTCAATATGGCTGCCATGGCTAAAAATAGATTTTCAAAATACAAGTTTGTAGCGACTACTACTTGAAAACTATAAGTGATATTGATATTGGACTTTTTGTAAAATGATCAGCATGACATGATGTTGGTCCTTGTCAAAAATTGTTTTGATTCAACGTTAAACATGGCTGCCAGCGGCCATCTTTGTTTACATAGAGTTATATAGTAAAAACTTGTAGCGACTAATCCTTTGAAACTACTTGGCAGATTTTCATGAAACTTTACAGGAATGTTGCTCTTAATGTTTAATTGATCCTAGCAAAATTTCAGATCGGCCAGAAATTCAAGATGGCCGTCACAGCTAAAATTAGATTTTTTAAAAAAGAAGTTTGTAGCGACTACGTCTTGAAAACTATAAGTGATATTGATATGGGACTTTTTGTAAAATGATCAGCATGACATGATGGTTATCAGAGTCAAACATTATTTTGATTAGACATTAAACATGGCTGTCAGCGGCCATCTTTGTTTACATAGAGTTATATAATGAAAACTTGTAGCAACTATTCCTGCGAAACTACTTGACGGATTTTCATGAAACTTCACAGGAATGTTGCTCTTGATGTCTAATTGATCCTAGCAAAATTTCAGGTCGGCCGGAAATTCAAGATGGCCGCCACGGCTAAAAATAATTTTTCAAAAAACAAGTCTGTAGCGACTACTTCCTGAAATCAAAATCAATCAGTAGAGCTTCAAGGTCATTGACCTCTTGTTTAATTAGCTCGACTGACCAGAGATCAGCAGAGCTTATGCTGTAGTGCGGCGTCCATTGTCTGTCCGTCCGTCTGTCCGCCAACTTTTTTTGTAGCGACTACTCCTCTGAAACTACTGAATGGATTTTCATGAAACTTTACAGAAATGTAGCCCATGAAGTCTAGTTGATCCTAGCAAAAATACATGTTGATGTGAAATCCAAGATGGCCACCAAATCTAAAAATAGGTTTTTAAAAAACAAGTTTGTAGCGACTACTTCTTGAAAACTATAAGTGATATTGATATGGGACTTTTTCTAAAATGATCAGCATGACATGATGTTGGTCCTTGTCAAAAATCGTTTTGATTCGACGTTAAACATGGCTGCCAGCGGCCATCTTTGTTTACATAGAATTATATAATGAAAACTTGTAGCGACTACTCCTCTGAAACTACTTGACGGATTTTCATAAAACTTCACAGGAATGTTGCTTTTGATGTCTAATTGATCCTAGCAAAATTTCAGGTCGGCCGGAAATTCAAGATGGCCGCCACAATTAAAAATAATTTTTCAAAATACAAGTTTGTAGCGACTTCTTCTTGAAAACTATAAGTGATATTGATATGGGACTTTTTCTAAAATGATCAGCATGACATGATGTTGGTCCTTGTCAAAAATTGTTTTGATTCAACGTTAAACATGGCTGACAGCGGCCATCTTTGTTTACATAGAGTTATATAGTAAAAACTTGTAGCGACTACTCCTTTGAAACTACTTGGCAGATTTTCATGACACTTTACAGGAATGTTGCTCTTAATGTCTAATTGATCCTAGCAAAATTTCAGATCGGCCAGAAATTCAAGATGGCCGCCACAGCTAAAAATAGATTTTTAAAAAAGAAGTTTGTAGCGACTACATCTTGAAAACTATAAGTGATATGGATATGGGACTTTTTGTAAAATGATCAGCATGACATGATGGTTATCAGAGTCAAACATTATTTTGATTCGACGTTAAACATGGCTGCCAGTGGCCATCTTTGTTTACATAGAGTTATATAATGAAAACTTGTAGCGACTACTCCTCTGAAACTACTTGACGGATTTTCTTGAAACTTCACAGGAATGTTGCTCTTGATGTCTTATTGATCCTAGCAAAATTTCAGGTCGGCCGGAAATTCAAAATGGCCGCCACGCTTAAAAATAAATTTTCAAAAAACAAGTCTGTAGCGACTACTTCCTGAAATCAAAATTAATCAGTAGAGCTTCAAGGTCATTGACCTCTTGTTATTTTTTTTTTTATTTTTTTATTTTTTTTATTTTTTTTTATTTTTTATATATTTTTTTTAACTATGTTGGACCAGTCGGACCAGTAACAGAGGAGTCATGGCTGTTGATTTAGTTAAAAATGCTATATTTTGCCTCGTTAATACGGTAGGGCCTTTATGTTTCATCTGATCTTTACCAAGCTTTATCAGATTCTTTAGTTATGGCCCTTGATTTAGTCAAAAAGCTGTTTTTTGCCCGAAACTTCCAACAAAACATAAATAGCAGTCAGTCGCTTCGTTGATGTTATAAGAGCCATGTTAGCCAGTAGAGCGTCCACAGGACCTCTTGGGCCATTTGTTTTTGTTTTTTTTTGTTTTTTTTAAATTGATTGATTTTTGGCTCTACTGATCAGAGATCAGCAAAGATTATGCCATGGTGCGGCGTCCGTCGTCCGTCCGTCTGTCTGTCCATAAACTTTTTTTGTAGCGACTACTCCTCTGAAACTACTGAATGGGTTTTTAAGAAACTTTTCAGAAATGTTGTCAATGAAGACTAGTTTATCCTAGCAAAAATTCATGTTGATGTGAAATCCAAGATGGCCACCAAATCTAAAAATAGATTTTTAAAAAAACAAGTTTGTAGCGACTACTTCTTGAAAGCTCTAAGTGATATTGATATGGGACTTTTTCTAAAATGATCAGCATGACATGATGTTGGTCCTTGTCGAAAATCGTTTTGATTCGACGTTTAACATGGCTGCGAGCGGCCATCTTTGTTTACATAGAGTTATTTAGTAAAAAACTTGTAGCGACTACTCCTCTAAAACTACTCGACGGAGTTCCATGAAACTTCACAGGAAGGTTGCTCCTGATGTATAAATGATCCTAGCAACATTTCATGTTGGTCAGAAATTCAAGTTGGCCGCCATAGCTAAAAATAGAATTTCAAAAAATAAGTTTGTAGCGAGTACTTCTTGAAAACTATAAGACTTTGTGATATTGATATGGGACTTTTTCTAAACTGATCAGTATGGAATGATGTTGGTCCTTGTCAAAATTACTTTGATGCGACGTTAAACAGGGCCGCCAGCGGCCATCTTTGTTTACATAGAGTTCTATAATGAAAACTTTTAGCGACTACTTCTCTGAAACTCCTTGACGGATTTTCATGAAACTTAACACGAATGTTGCTCTTGATGTCTTATTGATCCTAGCAAAACTTTAGGTCGGCAGTAAATTCAAGATGGCCGCTACGGCTAAAAATAGATTTTCAAAATACAAGTTTGTAGCAACTACTTCTCGAAAACAATAAGTGATATTGATATGGGACTTTTTCTAAAATGTTCAGCATGACATGATGTTGGTCCTTGTCGAAAATCGTATTGATTCGATGTTAAACATGGCTGTCAGCGGCCATCTTTGTTAACATAGAGTTATCTAGTAAAAAATTGTAGCGACTACTCCTCTGAAACTACTTGACAGGTTTTCATGAACATTCACAGGAATGCTGATCTAGCTATCAAAAATATATCAGTAGAGCTTCAAGGTCATTGACTTCTTGTTTCATTTTATTTTTATTTTATTTTTATTTATTTATTTATTTTTTATTTATTTTTTAGCTCTATTTTACAAGTTCGAAAACTATCCAGATCGGACCAGAACAGGGAGTGATGGCTCTTGATTTAGTTAAAAATGCTATATTTTGCCTCGTTAATATGGTAGGGCCTTCACTTACCAAACTTTACCAGATTCTTTAGTTTTGACCCTTGATTTAGTTAAAAATCCTGTATTTTGCCCAAAACTTTCAAAAAAAGGTAAATTGCAGTCACTCGCTTCATTGCTGTCATAAGAGCCATGTTAGCCAGTAGAGCGTCCACAGGCACTCTTGGGCCTCTTGTTTGTATTTTTAGATGGGATGCCGAGTTGTCCGTCGTCCGTCAAGGACCCGTCCGTCGTTAACTTTTGTCTCGTTAAGATGATAGGGCCTTCATTTTTCATCCAATCTTTACCAAACTTTACCAAATTGTTAATGTCAATGATATCTCGGACAAGTTCGAAAACCAGCCAGATCGGACCAGTTACATCGGAGTTATTGCCCTTGATTAGTTAAAAATGCTATATTTTGCCTCGTTAAGACGATAGGGCCATCATTTTTAATCTGATCAGGGCTGTACAAATCCGACACCCGGGACTAGTCCAAACCCAAAGGTTTTAGTCCCGGACTATTCCAATTTCAAAAAAAGAGAAAGTCGGACGTGTCTCTGTTTGAAATATTTCAGTCCCAGATTTGTCCAATTAACAATGACGGCCACCTGTCATAAAACAACCAAGCACACTTCTCAACGTAATCCTTTAATTGCAACGCTTATGTATTGCAATTAGCATCCATAGCGGCGATCAGCGATTACCCGGGCAATCAAACATGCCGAAAGTCCCGCCTCCAAATTACTTTAATTGACAATCGGCATTATCGACAATATCCAATCAATTGACCCGATCTATTTTAATCCAGACCCTCTAGCCAATGAAACGACTACAACAGGTAAATCAAGTGTTCGTCACATATTTAGCTGAAAATGGCGATACCCTCAAAACACATACACTAACGCTTTGATTACTTAGCAATCAGGCCGATTTGTCAGCAATCTTTCGATGAGGCCTGTCTGTCTGTCTGTTTGTCTTCTGTCTGTACGGCTGTCTGTCTGGCTCTCTGCCTGGCCTGTCTGGGTCTCTGTCTGGCTCTCTGCCTGGCCTGTCTGGGTCTCTGTCTGTCTGTCTGTCTGGTCTCTGTCTGTCTGTCTATCTTTCTGTCTGTCTGTCTGTCTGTCTGTCTGTCTGTCTGTCTGTC
>JAWPHD010005300.1:0-100000 GCA_037043455.1 Cyrtodaria siliqua | reverse complement strand
GCTCTCTGTCGGGCTGTTTGGCTCTTTGCCTGGCCTGTCTGGGTCTCTGTCTGGGTCTCTGCCTGGCCTGTCTGGGTCTCTGTCTGCCTCTCTGTCTAGCCTATCCATGATTTTGTTCATAACACTGAGAATGTTTGGGAGACATATGTTTTTGTTACAAATACAACCCTGTCTAGTTACCTTCAGATTTATGTAGAATGCAGTGATCTTTAGCTGTACTGGCCAAAATATTGACTAAAAATAAAAAAACGTCTTTAAACAATTTCTTCTCATAAACCAATGGCTCACTTGAGTTGTTTTCTCATATAAAACCTTGTTTGGTAGATTCCTTAGAAAACCTGGTTATTAGTCCCCCACCGGTCCCGGTGGGGACTATAGGTTTGCACCCTGTCCATTCGTCCATCTTTCCGTCAGTCCTTCCGAAATGCTTGTCCGGGCCATATTTTCAATACTATAAGACTGAGATACCAAAATTGGTATGTGGATACATCTTGGGATAGCAAAATAAGGTCACTATGACCTTGACCTGTGACCTCTGTCATAGAAAATGCTTGTCCGGACCATATTTTCAATACTATAACACTTAGAGATACCAAACTTGATATTTGAATACATCTTGGGATAGCGGTATGTCACATACCAAAATAAGTTCACATTGACCTTGACCTGTGACCTCTGTTATAGAAAATGTTCCGAAAATGCTTGTCCGGGCCATATTTTCAATACTATAAGACTTTGAGATACCAAACTTGGTATGTGGATACATTGGGATAGTAGTGTGTCGCGTACCAAAATAAGGTCACTGTGACCTTGACCTTGACATGTGACCTCTGTCATAGAAAATGCTTGTCCGGACCGTATTTTCAATACTATAACACTTAGAGATACCAAACTTGATATTTGAATACATCTTGGGATAGCGGTATGTCACATACCAAAATAAGTTCACATTGACCTTGACCTGTGACCTCTGTCATAGAAAATGTTCCGAAAATGTTTGTCCGGGCCATATTTTCAATACTATAAGAATTTTGAGGTACCAAACTTGGTATGTGGATACATTGGGATAGTGGTGTGTCGCGTACCAAATAAGGTCACTGTGACCTTGACCTGTGACTCTGTCATAGAAAATAAGGTCATTGTGACCTTGACCTGTGACCTCTGTTATAGAAAATGCTTGTCCGGACCGTTTTTTCAATACTATAAGACTGAGATACCAAAATTGTTATGTGGATACCTCTTGGGATAGCGCTGTGACCTCTGTCATAGAAAATGCTTGTCCGGACCGTTTTTTCAATACTATAAGACTGAGATACCAAAATTGGTATGTGGATACCTCTTGGGATAGCGCTGTGACCTCTGTCATAGAAAATGCTCGTCCGGACCGTTTTTTCAATACTATAAGACTGAGATACCAAAATTGGTATGTGGATACCTCTTGGGATAGCGGTGTGTCGCGTACCGAAATAAGGTCACTGTGACCTTGACATGTGACCTCTGTCATAGTGAATGAAGGCCCTAGAGTGTTCATGAGGCAAAAGTTAACGGACGACGGACAGACAGACAGACGGAAGACGGACGGACGACGTCAAAAACTTTTCTTGTAATTGTGGATTCCTCTAAGATGAATTTAAATTGTCAATTTAGGATGCTAGTTTTACATTATCTTTAAGTGCTGTGATGTTGCTGTTGTATGCCTATTTGTGTTTAATGTATTTGCAAAAAACATATCATGAAGGTTCCTTTGTTTGGTTCTTCTGGTGTTTTGGCCTTCTGGTTTCAGAATGATTGTCTCCTCCTGTGTATGACCATTATGCCTTTGTTTTCTTTGAAATAGATACTTGGTGGTTTTAATAGTATGCTTTTTGTCTGCTGATTTCTTCTTTTTCTTGTATAGCCTGTCTGGCTTTTTCATTAAAACTTTAATTTCTGTGGTGATCCAAGGAAATTCATCGTAGTATTTTTATTTTCAACATTGGTCAGTTTCCATATTTATTGTTAAGGGTAGCACCAGGAACCTCTAATACTTTGTACTCCCTGGTAAGGGTAGCACCAGGAACCTCTAATACTTTTTACTCCCTGGTAAGGGTAGCACCAGGAACCTCTAATACTTTGTACTCCCTGGTAAGGGTAGCACCAGGAACCTCTAATACTTTGTATTCCCTGGTAAGGGTAGCACCAGGAACCTCTAATACTTTTTACTCCCTGGTAATGGTAGCACCAGGAACCTCTAATACTTTGTACTCCGTGGTACAGTAGCACCAGGAACCTCTAATACTTTGTACTCCCTGGTAAGGGTAGTACCAGGAACCTCTAATACTTTTTACTCCCTGGTAAGGATAGCACCAGGAACCTCTAATACGTTGTACTCCCTGGTAAGGGTAGCACCAGGAACCTCTAATACCTTTTACTCCCTTACTTACTAACTTTATTCTCTTTGCCTTGTTTGTTTACTTTACTTATTAACTTTATTCTCTTTGCCTTGTTTGTTTACTTTACTTACTAACTTTATTCTCTTTGCCTTGTTTGTTTACTTACTTACTAATGTTATTCTCTTTGCCTTGTTTGTTTACTTTACTTACTTACTAATGTTATTCTCTTTGCCTCGTTTGTTTACTTTACTTACTTATTAACGTTATTCTCTTTGCCTTGTTTGTTTACTTTAATTACTTGCTAACATTATTCCCTTTGCCTTGTTTGTTTACTTTACTTACTTGCTAATGTTATTCTCTTTGCCTTGTTTGTTTACTTTACTTACTTGCTAACTTTATTCTCTTTGCCTTGTTTGTTTACTTTACTTACTAACTTTATTCTCTTTGCCTTGTTTGTTTACTTTACTTACTACCATTATTCTCTTTGCCTTGTTTGTTTACTTTACTTACTTACTAATGTTATTCTCTTTGCCTTGTTTGTTTACTTTACTTACTTGCTAACTTTATTCTCTTTGCCTTGTTTGTTTACTTTCCTTACTAACTATATTCTCTTTGCCTGTTTTGTTAACTTTACTTACTTGCTGACTTTATTCTCTTTGCCTTGTTTGTTTACTTACTTACTAACTATATTCTCTTTGCCTTGTTTGTTTACTTTACTTACTAACTTTATTCTCTTTGCCTTGTTTGTTTACTTTACTTACTTACTAACGTTATTCTCTTTGCCTTGTTTGTTTACTTTACTTACTTACTAACGTTATTCTCTTTGCCTTGTTTGTTTACTTTACTTACTAACTTTATTCACTTTGCCTTGTTTGTTTACTTTACTTACTTACTAACGTTTTTCTCTTTGCCTTGTTTGTTTACTTTACTTACTTACTAGATGCACAGAGTTATAACAATATGCTCCTTATATTTACCGCCCAGTTCTTCACTAGACGTCAAAGATCTAAATCACCTAGTTGCACAATTACCATCACCTTTTATACTCTTGGGTGATTTTAATGCACACAACTACATTTGGGGTTGTAAGGATATAAACGATAAAGGCAAGAAAGTTGAAGATTTCTTAGCCAAAAACAATTTGTGTCTTTTTAATGATAACAAAACACATACTTATTCAAAAACAGCTACAGGCTCTCATTCTTCCATTGATTTAGCAATATGCGATCCAACGCTCTTGATGGATTTTTCGTGGAGTGTTGGTGACGACCTATGTGGAAGTGACCACTTCCCCTTATTTCTTGAAAATATCGGACCTTCACTACTCGAAAAAACGCAACGATGGAAACTTCGCAAAGCTGATTGGGATACGTTTCAATCTCTTTGTGAGGAACAGTTAAAGCCTTCCGTTTTCAAGGATGTCGAAGATGCAACTGCTCTTTTTACCAAAACCCTTCATGATATAGCTGATCAAACTATTCCAAAAACCTCGGCAAATCCAAAACGACCACATAAACCATGGTACGATGATGACTGCAAAAAGGCAGTCAACGATCGTAAAGCTGCATTGAATGCTTTTAACTTGCGACCAACTCAAAATAATTTAGATACTTTTAGAGTTTTTCGTGCGAAAGCCCATCGTACTATCAAGGATAGCAAGAGGAAATCCTGGAGATCTTATGTCTCTAGGCTGAACTCTCATTCATCACTTAAGAAGACGTGGGACATGGTCCGGAAAATAAACGGTAAAGGTAATTCTAGTTGTGTAAATCATCTTAAAAATGATAATGAGGATATTACTTCTGTCAAAGATATTACGAACACTTTGGCAGAAACTTTTTCTAAAAATTCTTCTTCTGAAAATTGTCAACCAAATTTTCTAAAAAATAAGAAACTAAAAGAACAGAAGAAGCTGAATTTCAAGTCTAAAAATTTGGAGAAATACAATAAACTGTTCACTCTCAAAGAACTTCGAGAATCCCTTAAAAAGGCTCATGATACTTCAGCTGGTCCTGATGATATCCATTATCAATTATTAAAACATTTACCTGAAACCTGTCTCTCTACACTTCTTGATATATTTAATAAGGTTTGGGTGACAGGAAACTTCCCCGATTCTTGGCGGGAAGCAATCGTTATTCCAATCCCCAAACCTGGAAAGGATCATACGGACCCAATAAATTATCGCCCTATTGCTTTAACGAGTTGTATATGTAAAACCATGGAACGAATGATTAATGACAGACTCGTTTGGTACCTGGAATCCAACAAGCTGATAACAAAGTATCAAAGTGGATTGCGGCGCCAACGAGGCACAACAATCTCATTCGATTTGAATCATTTATTAGGGAAGCTTTTGTAAAGAAAGAACATCTAGTCGCTGTATTTTTTGACTTGGAGAAAGCTTATGATACTGCATGGAAGTACGGTATTATGAATGATCTTCATGACCTTGGTCTTAGAGGTCGCCTGGCAATTTTTATAGAGAATTTCTTAGAGGACATACAGTTTTGTGTCCAAATGGGTTCAACCCTCTCTGACATGCATGAGCAGGAGATGGGTGTGCCACAGGGCAGCATACTTTCTGTCACCCTTTTTAGTATAAAAATTAACAGTATAGTTAAATGCATCAATGCTGATGTGGATTGCTCTCTATATGTTGACGTCTTTGTTATATGTTATCGTGCAAAAAACATGAACACTACTGAGAGACAACTGCAACAATGTCTGAATAAACTTCAGACCTGGTCGGATGAAAATGGTTTTAAATTTTCTAAATCTAAAACTAATTGTATGCACTTTTGTCAATTACGTAAACATCATGAAGACCCTCATCTAACACTGGATGGATCACCAATACCAGTAGTAGATGAGGCAAAATTCCTTGTTCTTATTTTCGACCGTAAATTAACGTTTATACCACACCTTAAATACTTGAAGGTCAAGTGCCTTAAAGCTCTTAATTAACTTAAAGTTGTTGCAAACACTAACTGGGGAGCAGATCGTAAAGTCCTTTTACAACTATATAGATCTCTTATCAGATCCAAGCTTGACTACGGCTCAATAGTATATGGATCGACTCGCAAGTCATACTTGCAGATGCTCGATCCTATACATAATCAAGGATTACGACTCGCCTTAGGTGCCTTTCGTACATCACCAGCCGAAAGTCTATATGTTGAAGCTAATGAACCATCACTGTCTCATAGACGGGACAAGTTAGCCCTTCAATATGTCATTAAATTAAAATCCAACCCTTCAAACCCAACTTTCGATAATGTCTTTAATCCTAGTTGCGAACCTCTTTTTGATCGAAAACCAAAGGCCATCCGACCATTTGGTCTTTGACCGTATTAAACCAAAATTAAGAGACACTGAAATCGGCCTAAATTTGATTGCCAAGTACAAAGTACCACAAATTTCACCGTGGACTTTGGAAACACCAACAATTATTTTCGACCTTTGTAATAGTAACAAATCCAGTACAGACCCTACTGTCTTTCAAAGCAAATTTAATGAAATTAAATCGAAATACAGTAACTTTCAAAATATATACACAGATGGTTCTAAAGATGGAGATAAGGTAGCTGCAGCAACTGTTGTTCACAAACACAGCATAAAGAGCCGCCTGCCTGACAAGGCCTCTGTCTTTTCAGCTGAGCTTAAGGCAATTGAACTTGCCTTAAATTATATTCAGGAATCCGATGATGACCTTTTTGTAATTTTTTCTGATTCCCTTTCATCTCTTCAAGCACTGGGTAATATGAAACATTTAGAAAAGTACAATTCTCTTATAATTATTTTCTGCTGGCTTCCAAGCCATGTAGGAATACGTGGTAATGATAGAGCTGATAGTGCTGCTAAAGCAGCATTAGGTTTACATATATCTGATACCAAATTACCTTATACTGATTTTAAAAGTTGTATTAACACATATATTCGTAACTCTTGGCAAGCCGCTTGGGATTTGTCAGTTAACAATAAACTCCATTCAATTAAACCGTTACTCGGAGAATGGCGTTCTTCTAGTAGACCCATTCGTCGAGAGGAAGTTGTCCTAACCCGGTGCAGGATAGGGCATACACGTTATACTCATTCATATTTATTACAAGGTGAGCAATTACCAGAATGTATACCCTGCTTTGCACCGTTAACGGTCAAACACATATTGCTGGAATGTGTAGACTTTGATCCTATGCGTCAAAGGTACTACAATGTTAATACTATGACCGAGTTATTTAATACTATAGATTTTAGTCTAGTTTTAGAATTCCTGAAGGAAGTCAGACTATATAAATCATTGTAATATGTTCTTGTATATATTTACTTTTTTATATACCCTTTTTCGGGCATTTGTTGATTTACATATATAGTTTATATTACTACCATATCATCCCTTATTTTTTAATAGTTTTACCTGATATATTTACATTAATTTTTAATTATTAAATCCTTCATTTCATCATCTTTTATCAGTTTTTGCGCACAATATGACCTATTTATGTGTCGATGTGCCGTAAAACACCATTCATTCATTCATTCATTCATTCATTACTTACTAACGTTATTCTTTTTGCCTTGTTTGTTTACTTTACTTACTTACTAAAGTTATTCTCTTTGCCTTGTTTGTTTACTTTACTTACTTACTAACGTTATTCTCTTTGCCTTTTTTGTTTACTTTACTTACTTATTAACATTATTCTCTTTGCATTGTTTGTTTACTTTACTTACTTACTAACGTTATTCTCTTTGCCTTGTTTGTTTACCTTACTGACTTGCTAACTTTATTCTCTTTGCATTGTTTGTTTACTCTACTTACTTACTAATGTTATTCTCTTTGCCTTGTTTGTTTACTTTACTTACTTACTAACTTTATTCTCTGTGCCTTGTTTGTTTACTTACTAACATTATTCTCTTTGCCTTGTTTGTTTACTTTACTTCCTAACGTTATTCTCTTTGCCTTGTTTGTTGGCTTTACTTACTAACTTTATTCTCTTTGCCTTGTTTGTTTACTTTACTTACTTTCTAACTTTATTCTCTTTGCCTTGTTTGTTTACTTTACTTACTAACTTTATTGTCTTGCCTAGTTTGTTTACTTTACTTACTTACTAACTTTATTCTCTGTGCCTTGTTTGTTTACTTTACTTACTAACATTATTCTCTTTGCCTTGTTTGTTTACTTTACTTACTTACTAACATTATTCTCTTTGCCTTGTTTGTTTACTTTACTTACTAACTTTATTCTCTTTGCCTTGTTTGTTTACTTTACTTACTAACTATATTCTCTTTGCCTTGTTTGTTTACTTTACTTACTAACTTTATTCTCTTTGCCTTGTTTGTTTACTTTACTTACTAACTATATTCTCTTTGCCTTGTTTGTTTACTTTACCTACTTACTAACATTATTCTCTTTGCCTTGTTTGTTTACTTTACTTACTAACTTTATTCTCTTTGCCTTGTTTGTTTACTTTACTTACTAACTATATTCTCTTTGCCTTGTTTGTTTACTTTACCTACTTACTAACATTATTCTCTTTGCCTTGTTTGTTTACTTTACTTACTTACTAAATATATTCTCTTTGCCTTGTTTGTTTACTTTACTTAGTTACTAACTTTATTCTCTTTGCATTGTTTGTTGCCTTTACTTACTAACTTTATTCTCTTTGCCTTTTTTGTCTACTTTACTTACTTACTAACTATATTCTCTTTGCCTTGTTTGTTTACTTTACTTACTTATTAACGTTATTGTCTTTGCCTTGTTTGTTACTTTACTTACTTATTAACATTATTCTCTTTGCCTTGTTTGTTTACTTTACTTACTAACTTTATTCTCTTTTCCTTGTTTCTTTACTTTACTTACTTACTAACTTTATTCTCTTTGCCTTGTTTGTTTACTTTACTTTACTTACATTATTCTCTTTGCCTTGTTTGTTTACTTTACTTTACTTACTTACTAACATTAGTCTCTTTGCCTTGTTTGTTGCCTTTACTTACTAACTTTATTCTCTTTCCCTTGTTTGTTTACTTTACTTACTTACTAACTATATTCTCTTTGCCTTGTTTTTTTACTTTACTTACTTACTAACGTTATTCTCTTTGCCTTGTTTGTTTACTTTACTTACTTACTAACTTTATTCTCTTTGCATTGTTTGTTGCCTTTACTTACTAACTTTATTCTCTTTGCCTTTTTTGTTAACTTTACTTACTTACTGACTATATTCTCTTTGCCTTGTTTGTTTACTTTACTTACTTATTAACGTTATTGTCTTTGCCTTGTTTGTTTACTTTACTTACTTATTAACATTATTCTCTTTGCCTTGTTTGTTTACTTTACTTACTAACTTTATTCTCTTTTCCTTGTTTCTTTACTTTACTTACTTACTAACTTTATTCTCTTTGCCTTGTTTGTTTACTTTACTTTACTTACATTATTCTCTTTGCCCTGTTTGTTTACTTTACTTACTTACTAACATTAGTCTCTTTGCCTTGTTTGTTGCCTTTACTTACTAACTTTATTCTCTTTGCCTTGTTTGTTTACTTTACTTACTTACTAACTATATTCTCTTTGCCTTGTTTGTTTACTTTACTTACTTACTAACGTTATTCTCTTTGCCTTGTTTGTTTACTTTACTTACTTACTAACTTTATTCTCTTTGCATTGTTTGTTGCCTTTACTTACTAACTTTATTCTCTTTGCCTTTTTTGTTTACTTTACTTACTTACTGACTATATTCTCTTTGCCTTGTTTGTTTACTTTACTTACTTATTAACGTTATTGTCTTTGCCTTGTTTGTTTACTTTACTTACTTATTAACATTATTCTCTTTGCCTTGTTTGTTTACTTTACTTACTAACTTTATTCTCTTTTCCTTGTTTCTTTACTTTACTTACTTACTAACTTTATCCTCTTTGCCTTGTTTGTTTACTTTACTTTACTTACATTATTCTCTTTGCCTTGTTTGTTTACTTTACTTTACTTACTTACTAACATATTAGTCTCTTTGCCTTGTTTGTTTACTGTACTTACTTATTAACAATATTCTCTTTGCCTTGTTTGTTTACTTAACTTACTTACTAACCTTATTCTCTTTGCCTTGTTTGTTTACTTTACTTTCTTACTAACATCATTCTCTTTGCCTTGTTTGTTTACTTTACTTAATTACTAACTTTATTCTTTTTGCCTTGTTTGTTCACTTTACTTACTAACTTTATTCTCTTTGCCTTGTTTGTTTACTTTACTTACTTACTAACTATATTCTCTTTGCCTTGTTTGTTTACTTTACTAACTCACTTTATTCTCTTTGCCTTGTTTGTTTACTTTACTTACTTACTAACTATATTCTCTTTGCCTTGTTTGTTTACTTTACTTACTCACTTTATTCTCTTTGCCTTGTTTGTTTACTTTACTTACTTACTTACTAACGTTATTCTCTTTGCCTTGTTTGTTTACTTTATTTACTTACTTACTAACGTTATTCTCTTTGCCTTGTTTGTTTACTTCACTTACTTGCTAACTTTATTCTCTTTGCCTTGTTTGTTTACTTTACTAACTTACTAATGTTATTCTCTTTGCCTTGTTTGTTTACTTAACTTACTCATTAACATTATTCTCTTTGCCTTGTTTGTTTACTTTACTTACTTACTAACTATATTCTCTTTGCCTTGTTTGTTTACTTTACTTACTTACTAACGTTATTCTCTTTGCCTTGTTTGTTTACTTTACCTACTTACTTACTAACGTTATTCTCTTTGCCTTGTGTGTTTACTTTACTTACTTACTTACTAACGTTATTCTCTTTGCCTTGTGTGTTTACTTTACTTACTAACTTTATTCTCTTTGCCTTGTTTGTTTACTTTACTAACTTACTAATGTTATTCTCTTTGCCTTGTGTGTTTACTTTACTTACTAACTTTATTCTCTTTCCCTTTTTTGTTTACTTTACTTACTTATTAACATTATTGTCTTTGCCTTGTTTGTTTACTTTACTTACTTATTAACATTATTCTCTTTGCCTTGTTTGTTTACTTTACTTATTAACTTTATTCTCTTTTCCTTGTTTCTTTACTTTACTTACTTACTAACGTTAGTCTCTTTGCCTTGTTTGTTTACTTTTCTTACTAACTTTATTCTCTTTGCCTTGTGTGTTTACTTTACATACTAACTTTATTCTCTTTGCCTTGTTTGTTGCCTTTACTTACTAACTATATTTTCGTTGCCTTGTTTGTTTACTTTACTTACTTATTAATGTTATTCTCTTTGCCTTGTTTGTTTACTTTACTTACTTACTAACTTTATTCTCTTTGCCTTGTTTGTTTACTTTACTTACTTACTAACTATTTCTCTTTGCCTTGTTTGTTTACTGTACTTACTTATTTACAATATTCTCTTTGCCTTGTTTGTTGACTTTACTTACTAACTTTATTCTCTTTGCCTTGTTTGTTTAATTTACTTACTAACTTTATTCTCTTTGCCTTGTTTGTTTACTTTACTTGCTTACTAACATTATTCTCTTTGCCTTGTTTGTTTACTTTACTTACTAACTAACATTATTCTCTTTGCCTTGTTTGTTTACTTTACTTACTTACTTACTAACGTTATTCTCTTTGCCTTGTTTGTTTACTTTACTTACTTACTTACTAACATTATTCTCTTTGCCTTGTTTGTTTATTTTACTTACTTATTAACGTTATTCTCTATGCCTTGTTTGTTTACTTTACTTACTAACTTTATTCTCTTTTCCTTGTTTCTTTACTTTACTTAATTACTAACTTTATTCTCTTTGCCTTGTTTACTTTACTTACTTACATTATTCTCTTTGCCTTGTTTGTTTACTTTACTTACTTACTAACATTAGTCTCTTTGCCTTGTTTGTTTACTTTACTTACTTACTAACATTAGTCTCTTTGCCTTGTTTGTTGCCTTTACTTACTAACTTTTTTCTCTTTGCTTTGTTTGTTTACTTTACTTACTTACTAACTATATTCTCTTTGCCTTGTTTGTTTACTTTACTTACTTACTAACATTATTCTCTTTGCCTTGTTTGTTTACTTTACTTGCGTACTAACGTTATTCGCTTTGCCTTGTTTGTTTACTTTACTTACTTACTAACTTTAATCTCTTTGCCTTGTGTGTTTACTTTACTTACTAACTTTATTCTCTTTGCCTTGTTTGTTGCCTTTACTTACTAACTTTATTCTCTTTGCCTTGTTCGTTTACTTTACTTACTAACTATATTCTCTTTGCCTTGTTTGTTTACTTTACTTACTTATTAATGTTATTCTCTTTGCCTTGTTTGTTTACTTACTTACTAACTTTATTCTCTTTGCTTTGTTTGTTTACTCTACTTACTAACCTTATTCTCTTTGCCTTGTTTGTTTACTTTACTTACTAACTATATTCTCTTTTCCTTGTTTGTTTACTTTACTTTCTTACTAACATTATTCTCTTTGCCTTGTTTGTTTACTTTACTTACTTACTAACGTTATTCTCTTTACCTTATGTGTTGCATTTACTTACTTACTAACTATATTCTCTTTGCCTTGTTTGTTTACTTAACTTACTTACTAACTATATTCTTTTTGCCTTGTTTGTTTACTCTACTTACTTACTAACTATATTCTCTTTGCCTTGTTTGTTTACTTTACTTACTTATTGATGTTATTCTCTTTGCATTGTTTGTTTACTTTACTTACTTACTAACTTTATTCTCTTTGCCTTGTTTGTTTACTTTACTTACTAACTTTATTCTCTTTGCCTTGTTTGTTTACTTTACTTACTTACTTACTAACGTTATTCTCTTTGCCTTGTTTGTTTACTTAACTTACTTACTAACTTTATTCTCTTTGCCTTGTTTGTTTACTTTACTTACTTACTAATTTTATTCTCTTTTCCTTGTTTGTTTTCTTTACTTTCTTACTAACATTATTCTCTTTGCCTTGTTTGTTTACTTTACTTAATTACTAACTTTATTCTCTTTGCCTTGTTTGTTTACTTTACTTACTAACTTTATTCTCTTTGCCTTGTTTGTTTACTTTACTTTACTTACTTACTAACGTTATTCTCTTTACCTTATGTGTTGCATTTACTTACTAACTATATTCTCTTTGCCTTGTTTGTTTACTTTACTTACTTACTAACTATATTCTTTTTGCCTTGTTTGTTTACTCTACTTATTTACTAACTATATTCTATTTGCCTTTTTTATTTACTTTACTTACTTATTGATGTTATTCTCCTTGCATTGTTTGTTTACTTTACTTACTTACTAACTGTATTCTCTTTGCCTTGTTTGACCTTACTTACTAACTTTATTCTCTTTGCCTTGTTTGTTTACTTTACTTACTTACTAACGTTATTCTCTTTGCATTGTTTGTTTACTTTACTTACTAACTAACATTATTCTCTTTGCCTTGTTTGTTTACTTTACTTACTTACTTACTAACGTTATTCTCTTTGCCTTGTTTGTTTACTTTACTTACTTACTAACATTATTCTCTTTGCCTTGTTTGTTTACTTTACTTACTTATTAACATTATTCTCTTTGCCTTGTTTGTTTACTTTACTTACTAACTTTATTCTCTTTTCCTTGTTTCTTTACTTTACTTACTAACTAACTTTATTCTCTTTGCCTTGTTTACTTTACTTACTTACATTATTCTCTTTGCCTTGTTTGTTTACTTTACTTACTTACTAACATTAGTTTCTTTGCCTTGTTTGTTTACTTTTCTTACTTACTAACATTAGTCTCTTTGCCTTGTTTGTTGCCTTTACTTACTTACTTTATTCTCTTTGCCTTGTTTGTTTACTTTACTTACTTACTAACTATATTCTCTTTGCCTTGTGTGTTTACTTTACTTACTTACTTACTAACGTTATTCTCTTTGCCTTGTTTGTTTACTTTACTTACTTACTAACCTTATTCTCTTTGCCTTGTTTGTTTACTTTACTTACTTACTAACTATATTCTCTTTGCCTTGTTTGTTTACTGTACTTACTTATGAACAATATTCTCTTTTCCTTGTTTGTTTACTTTACTTTCTTACTAACATTATTCTCTTTGCCTTGTTTGTTTACTTTACTTAATTACTAACTTTATTCTCTTTGCCTTGTTTGTTTACTTTACTTACTAACTTTATTCTCTTTGCCTTGTTTGTTTACTTTACTTACTTACTTACTTATTTACTAACTATATTCTCTTTCTTTGCCTTGTTTGTTTACTTTACTTTACTTACTTACTAACGTTATTCTCTTTACCTTATGTGTTGCATTTACTTACTTACTAACTATATTCTCTTTGCCTTGTTTGTTTACTTTACTTACTTACTAACTATATTCTTTTTGCCTTGTTTGTTTACTCTACTTACTTACTAACTATATTATCTTTGCCTTGTTTGTTTACTTTACTTAGTTATTGATGTTATTCTCTTTGCATTGTTTGTTTACTTTACTTACTTACTAACTTTATTCTCTTTGCCTTGTTTGTTTACTTTACTTACTAACTTTATTCTCTTTGCCTTGTTTGTTTACTTTACTTACTTACTTACTAACGTTATTCTCTTTGCCTTGTTTGTTTACTTAACTTACTTACTAACTTTATTCTCTTTGCCTTGTTTGTTTACTTTACTTACTTACTAACTTTATTCTCTTTTCCTTGTTTGTTTTCTTTACTTTCTTACTACCATTATTCTTTTTGCCTTGTTTGTTTACTTTACTTAATTACTAACTTTATTCTCTTTGCCTTGTTTGTTTACTTTACTTACTAACTTTATTCTCTTTGCCTTGTTTGTTTACTTTACTTACTTACTAACTATATTCTCTTTGCCTTGTTTGTTTACTTTACTTACTTATTAACATTATTCTCTTTGCCTTGTTTATTTACTTTACTTACTTATTAAGTTATTCTCTTTGCCTTGTTTGTTTACTTTACGTACTAACTTTATTCTCTTTTCCTTGTATTTTTACTTTACTTACTTACTTACTAATGTTATTCTCTTTGCCTTGTTTATTTACTTTACTTACTTATTAAGTTATTCTCTTTGCCTTGTGTGTTTATTTTACTTACTAACTTTATTCTCTTTGCCTTGTTTGTTGCCTTTACTTACTAACTTTATTCTCTTTGCCTTCTTCATTTACTTTACTTTACTTTACTGACTAACTATATTCTCTTTGCCTTGTTTGTTTACTTTACTTACTTATTTATGTTATTCTCTTTGCCTTGTTTGTTTACTTTACTTACTTACTAACTTTATTCCCTTTGCCTTGTTTGTTTACTCTACTTACTAACCGTATTCTCTTTGCCTTGTTTGTTTACTTTACTTACTTACTTACTAACGTTATTCTCTTTGCCTTGTTTGTTTACTTTATTTACTTACTTACTAACGTTATTCTCTTTGCCTTGTTTGTTTACTTTACTTACTTGCTAACTTTATTCTCTTTGCATTGTTTGTTTACTTTACTAACTTACTAATTTAATTATCTTTGCCTTGTTTGTTTACTTTACTTACTCATTAACATTATTCTCTTTGCCTTGTTTGTTTACTTTACTTACTTACTAACTATATTCTCTTTGCCTTGTTTGTTTACTTTACTTACTTACTAACGTTATTCTCTTTGCATTGTTTGTTTACTTTACCTACTTACTTACTAACGTTATTCTCTTTGCCTTGTGTGTTTACTTTACTTACTTCCTTACTAACGTTATTCTCTTTGCCTTGTGTGTTTACTTTACTTACTTGCTAACTTTATTCTCTTTGCCTTGTTTGTTTAATTTACTAACTTACTAATGTTATTCTCTTTGCCTTGTGTGTTTATTTTACTTACTAACTTTATTCTCTTTGCCTTGTTTGTTGCCTTTACTTACTAACTTTATTCTCTTTGCCTTGTTCGTTTACTTTACTTTACTGACTTACTAACTATATTCTCTTTGCCTTGTTTGTTTACTTTACTTAATTATTAATGTTATTCTCTTTGCCTTGTTTGTTTACTTTACTTACTTACTAACTTTATTCTCTTTGCCTTCTTTGTTTACTCTACTTACTAACCATATTCTCTTTGCCTTGTTTGTTTACTTTACTTACTTACTAACTATATTCTCTTTGCCTTGTTTGTTTACTGTACTTACTTATTAACAATATTCTCTTTGCCTTGTTTGTTTACTTTACTTACTAACTTTATTCTCTTTGCTTTGTTTGTTTACTTTACTTTCTTACTAATGTTATTCTCTTTGCCTTGTTTGTTTACTTTACTTACTTACTTACTAAAATTATTCTCTTTGCCTTTTTTGTTTACTTGACTAATTTACTAACATTATTCTCTTTGCCTTGTTTGTTTACTTTATTAATAACTTTATTCTCTTTGCCTTGTTTGTTTACTTGACTTACTAACTTTTTTCTCTTTGCCTTGTTTGTTTACTTTACTTAATTACTAACTTTATTCTCTTTGCCTTGTTTGTTCACTTTACTTACTAACTTTATTCTCTTTGCCTTGTTTGTTTACTTTACTTACTTACTAACTATATTCTCTTTGCCTTGTTTGTTTACTTTACTTACTCACTTTATTCTCTTTGCCTTGTTTGTTTACTTTACTTACTTACTAACTATATTCTCTTTGCCTTGTTTGTTTACTTTACTAACTTACTAACTTTATTCTCTTTGCCTTGTTTGTTTACTTTACTGACTTACTAACTTTATTCTCTTTGCCTTGTTTGTTTACTTTAACTTACTAACTATATTCACTTTGCCTTGTTTGTTTACTTTACCTACTTACTAACATTATTCTCTTTGCCTTGTTAGTTTACTTTACTTACTAACGTTATTCTCTTTACCTTATGAGTTTCATTTACTTACTTACTAACTATATTCTCTTTGCCTTGTTTGTTTACTTTACTTACTTACTAACTATATTGTCTTTGCCTTGTTTGTTTACTTTACTTACTTACTAACTTTATTCTCTTTGCATTGTTTGTTTACTTTACTTACTAACGTTATTCTCTTTTCCTTGTTTCTTTACTTTACTTACTTACATTATTCTCTTTGCCTTGTTTGATTACTTTACTTACTTACTAACTATATTGTCTTTGCCTTGTTTGTTTACTTTACTTATTTACTAACGTTATTCTCTTTGCCTTGTTGGTTTACTTTACTTACTTACTTACTAACGTTATTCTCTTTGCCTTGTTTGTTTACTTTACTTACTTACTAACTAACGTTATTCTCTTTGCCTTGTTTGTTTACTTTACTTACTTGCTAACTTTATTCTCTTTGCATTGTTTGTTTACTTTACTAACTTTCTAATGTTATTCTCTTTGCCTTGTTTGTTTACTTTACTTACTCATTAACATTCTTCTCTTTGCCTTGTTTGTTTACTTTACTTACTTACTAACTATATTCTCTTTGCCTTGTTTACTTTACTTTACTTACTTACTAATGTTATTCTCTTTGCCTTGTTTGTTTACTTTACCTACTTACTTACTAACGTTATTCTCTTTGCCTTGTGTGTTTACTTTACTTACTTACTTACTAACGTTATTCTCTTTGCCTTGTGTGTTCACTTTACTTACTTGCTAACTTTATTCTCTTTGCCTTGTTTGTTTACTTTACTAACTTACTAATGTTATTCTCTTTGCCTTGTGTGTTTACTTTACTTACTAACTTTATTCTCTTTGCCTTGTTTGTTGCCTTTACTTACTAACTTTATTCTCTTTGCCTTGTTCGTTTACTTTACTTTACTGACTTACTAACTATATTCTCTTTGCCTTGTTTGTTTACTTTACTTAATTATTAATGTTATTCTCTTTGCCTTGTTTGTTTAATTTACTTACTTACTAACTAACGTTATTCTCTTTACCTTATGTGTTGCATTTACTTACTAACTATATTCTCTTTGCCTTGTTTGTTTACTTTACTTACTTACTAACTATATTCTTTTTGCCTTGTTTGTTTACTCTACTTATTTACTAACTATATTCTATTTGCTTGTTTGTTTACTCTACTTACTAACCATATTCTCTTTGCCTTGTTTGTTTACTGTACTTACTTATTAACAATATTCTCTTGCCTTGTTTGTCTACTTTACTTACTAACTTTATTCTCTTTGCCTTCTTTGTTTACTTTACTTACTAACTATTTCTCTTTGCCTTGTTTGTTTACTGTACTTACTTATTTACAATATTCTCTTTGCCTTGTTTGTTGACTTTACTTACTAACTTTATTCTCTTTGCTTTGTTTGTTTAATTTACTTACTAACTTTATTCTCTTTGCCTTGTTTGTTTACTTTACTTGCTTACTAACATTATTCTCTTTGCCTTGTTTGTTTACTTTACTTACTAACTAACATTATTCTCTTTGCCTTGTTTGTTTACTTTACTTACTTACTTACTAACGTTATTCTCTTTGCCTTGTTTGTTTACTTAACTTACTTACTAACTTTATTCTCTTTGCCTTGTTTGTTTACTTTACTTACTTACTAACTTTATTCTCTTTTCCTTGTTTGTTTTCTTTACTTTCTTACTAACATTATTCTCTTTGCCTTGTTTGTTTACTTTACTTAATTACTAACTTTATTCTCTTTGCCTTGTTTGTTTACTTTACTTACTAACTTTATTCTCTTTGCCTTGTTTGTTTACTTTACTTTACTTACTTACTAACGTTATTCTCTTTACCTTATGTGTTGCATTTACTTACTAACTATATTCTCTTTGCCTTGTTTGTTTACTTTACTTACTTACTAACTATATTCTTTTTGCCTTGTTTGTTTACTCTACTTATTTACTAACTATATTCTATTTGCCTTTTTTGTTTACTTTACTTACTTATTGATGTTATTCTCCTTGCATTGTTTGTTTACTTTACTTACTTACTAACTGTATTCTCTTTGCCTTGTTTGACCTTACTTACTAACTTTATTCTCTTTGCCTTGTTTGTTTACTTTACTTACTTACTAACGTTATTCTCTTTGCCTTGTTTGTTTACTTTACTTACTAACTAACATTATTCTCTTTGCCTTGTTTGTTTACTTTACTTACTTACTTACTAACGTTATTCTCTTTGCCTTGTTTGTTTACTTTACTTACTTACTAACATTATTCTCTTTGCCTTGTTTGTTTACTTTACTTATTTATTAACATTATTCTCTTTGCCTTGTTTGTTTACTTTACTTACTAACTTTATTCTCTTTTCCTTGTTTCTTTACTTTACTTACTAACTAACTTTATTCTCTTTGCCTTGTTTACTTTACTTACTTACATTATTCTCTTTGCCTTGTTTGTTTACTTTACTTACTTACTAACATTAGTTTCTTTGCCTTGTTTGTTTACTTTTCTTACTTACTAACATTAGTCTCTTTGCCTTGTTTGTTGCCTTTACTTACTTACTTTATTCTCTTTGCCTTGTTTGTTTACTTTACTTACTTACTAACTATATTCTCTTTGCCTTGTGTGTTTACTTTACTTACTTACTTACTAACGTTATTCTCTTTGCCTTGTTTGTTTACTTTACTTACTTACTAATATTATTCTCTTTGCCTTGTTTGTTTACTTTACTTACTAACGTTATTCTCTTTGCCTTGTGTGTTTACTTTACTTACTTACTTACTAACGTTATTCTCTTTGCCTTGTTTGTTTACTTTACTTACTTACTAACCTTATTCTCTTTGCCTTGTTTGTTTACTTTACTTACTTACTAACTATATTCTCTTTGCCTTGTTTGTTTACTGTACTTACTTATGAACAATATTCTCTTTTCCTTGTTTGTTTACTTTACTTTCTTACTAACATTATTCTCTTTGCCTTGTTTGTTTACTTTACTTAATTACTAACTTTATTCTCTTTGCCTTGTTTGTTTACTTTACTTACTAACTTTATTCTCTTTGCCTTGTTTGTTTACTTTACTTACTTACTTACTTATTTACTAACTATATTCTCTTTCTTTGCCTTGTTTGTTTACTTTACTTTACTTACTTACTAACGTTATTCTCTTTACCTTATGTGTTGCATTTACTTACTTACTAACTATATTCTCTTTGCCTTGTTTGTTTACTTTACTTACTTACTAACTATATTCTTTTTGCCTTGTTTGTTTACTCTACTTACTTACTAACTATATTCTCTTTGCCTTGTTTGTTTACTTTACTTAGTTATTGATGTTATTCTCTTTGCATTGTTTGTTTACTTTACTTACTTACTAACTTTATTCTCTTTGCCTTGTTTGTTTACTTTACTTACTAACTTTATTCTCTTTGCCTTGTTTGTTTACTTTACTTACTTACTTACTAACGTTATTCTCTTTGCCTTGTTTGTTTACTTAACTTACTTACTAACTTTATTCTCTTTGCCTTGTTTGTTTACTTTACTTACTTACTAACTTTATTCTCTTTTCCTTGTTTGTTTTCTTTACTTTCTTACTAACATTATTCTCTTTGCCTTGTTTGTTTACTTTACTTAATTACTAACTTTATTCTCTTTGCCTTGTTTGTTTACTTTACTTACTAACTTTATTCTCTTTGCCTTGTTTGTTTACTTTACTTTACTTACTTACTAACGTTATTCTCTTTACCTTATGTGTTGCATTTACCTACTAACTATATTCTCTTTGCCTTGTTTGTTTACTTTACTTACTTACTAACTATATTCTTTTTGCCTTGTTTGTTTACTCTACTTACTTACTAACTATATTCTCTTTGCCTTGTTTGTTTACTTTACTTACTTATTGATGTTATTCTCCTTGCATTGTTTGTTTACTTTACTTACTTACTAACTTTATTCTCTTTGCCTTGTTTGACCTTACTTACTAACTTTATTCTCTTTGCCTTGTTTGTTTACTTTACTTACTTACTAACGTTATTCTCTTTGCCTTGTTTGTTTACTTTACTTACTAACTAACATTATTCTCTTTGCCTTGTTTGTTTACTTTACTTACTTACTAACGTTATTCTCTTTGCCTTGTTTGTTTACTTTACTTACTTACTAACATTATTCTCTTTGCCTTGTTTGTTTACTTTACTTAATTACTAACTTTATTCTCTTTGCCTCGTTTGTTTACTTTACTTACTAACTATATTCTCTTTTCCTTGTTTGTTTACTTTACTTACTTCCTAACTTTATTCTCTTTGCCTTGCTTGTTTACTTTACTTACTAACATTATTCTCTTTGCCTTGTTTGTTCACTTTACTTACTTACTAACGTTATTCTCTTTACCTTATGTGTTGCATTTACTTACTTACTAACTATATTCTCTTTGCCTTGTTTGTTTACTTCACTTACTTACTAAGTATATTCTCTTTGCCTTGTTTGTTTACTTTACTTACTTACTTTATTCTCTTTGCCTTGTTTGTTTACTTTACTTACTTCCTAACTTTATTCTCTTTGCCTTGCTTGTTTACTTTACTTACTAACATTATTCTCTTTGCCTTGTTTGTTCACTTTACTTACTTACTAACGTTATTCTCTTTACCTTATGTGTTGCATTTACTTACTTACTAACTATATTCTCTTTGCCTTGTTTGTTTACTTTACTTACTTACTAAGTATATTCTCTTTGCCTTGTTTGTTTACTTTACTTACTTACTAACTATATTCTCTTTGCCTTGTTTGTTTACTCTACTTACTTACTAACTATATTCTCTTTGCCTTTTTTGTTTACTTTACTTACTTATTAATGTTATTCTCTTTGCCTTGTTTGTTTACTTTACTTACTTACTAACATTATTCTCTTTGCCTTGTTTGTTTACTTTACTTACTAACGTTATTCTCTTTGCCTTGTGTGTTTACTTTACTTACTTACTTACTAACGTTATTCTCTTTGCCTTGTTTGTTTACTTTACTTAATTATTAATGTTATTCTCTTTGCCTTGTTTGTTTACTTTACTTACTTACTAACTTTATTCTCTTTGCCTTGTTTGTTTACTCTACTTACTAACCATATTCTCTTTGCCTTGTTTGTTTACTTTACTTACTTACTAACTATATTTTCTTTGCCTTTTTTGTTTACTTTACTTACTTATTGATGTTATTCTCCTTGCATTGTTTGTTTACTTTACTTACTTACTAACATTATTCTCTTTGCCTTGTTTGTTTACTTTACTTACTTATTAACGTTATTCTCTTTGCCTTGTTTGTTTACTTTACTTACTAACTTTATTCTCTTTTCCTTGTTTCTTTACTTTACTTACTAACTAACTTTATTCTCTTTGCCTTGTTTACTTTACTTACTTACATTATTCTCTTTGCCTTGTTTGTTTACTTTACTTTACTTACTTACTAACATTAGTTTCTTTGCCTTGTTTGTTTACTTTTCTTACTTACTAACATTAGTCTCTTTGCCTTGTTTGTTGCCTTTACTTACTTACTTTATTCTCTTTGCCTTGTTTGTTTACTTTACTTACTTACTAACTATATTCTCTTTGCCTTGTTTGTTTACTTTACTTACTTACTAACATTATTCTCTTTGCCTTGTTTGTTTACTTTACTTACTTACTTACTTTATTCTCTTTGCCTTGTTTGTTTACTTTACTAACTTACTAATGTTATTCTCTTTGTCTTGTTTGTTTACTTAACTTACTTATTAACATTATTCTCTTTGCCTTGTTTGTTTACTTTACTTATGTACTAACGTTATTCTCTTTGCCTTGTTTGTTCACTTTACTAACTTACTAATGTTATTCTCTTTGTCTTGTTTGTTTACTTTACTTACTTATTAACATTATTCTCTTTGCCTTGTTTGTTTACTTTACTTACATACTTACGTTATTCTCTTTGCCTTGTTTGTTTACTTTACTTAATTACTAACTTTATTCTCTTTGCCTCATTTGTTTACTTTACTTATTAAGTTTATTCTCTTTGCCTTGTTTGTTTACTTTACTTACTAACTTTATTCTCTTTTCCTTGTTTGTTTACTTTACTTACTTCCTAACTTTATTCTCTTTGCCTTGCTTGTTTACTTTACTTACTAACATTATTCTCTTTGCCTTGTTTGTTCACTTTACTTACTTACTAACGTTATTCTCTTTACCTTATGTGTTGCATTTACTTACTTACTAACTATATTCTCTTTGCCTTGTTTGTTTACTTTACTTACTTACTAAGTATATTCTCTTTGCCTTGTTTGTTTACTTTACTTACTTACTAACTATATTCTCTTTGCCTTGTTTGTTTACTTTACTTACTTATTAATGTTATTCTCTTTGCCTTGTTTGTTTACTTTACTTACTTATTAACATTATTCTCTTTGCCTTGTTTGTTTACTTTACTTACTAACTTTATTCTCTTTTCCTTGTTTCTTTACTTTACTTACTAACTAACTTTATTCTCTTTGCCTTGTTTACTTTACTTACTTACATTATTCTCTTTGCCTTGTTTGTTTACTTTACTTACTTACTAACATTAGTTTCTTTGCCTTGTTTGTTTACTTTTCTTACTTACTAACATTAGTCTCTTTGCCTTGTTTGTTGCCTTTACTTACTTACTTTATTCTCTTTGCCTTGTTTGTTTACTTTACTTACTTACTAACTATATTCTCTTTGCCTTGTGTGTTTACTTTACTTACTTACTTACTAACGTTATTCTCTTTGCCTTGTTTGTTTACTTTACTTACTTACTAATATTATTCTCTTTGCCTTGTTTGTTTACTTTACTTAATAACGTTATTCTCTTTGCCTTGTGTGTTTACTTTACTAACTTACTTACTAACGTTATTCTCTTTGCCTTGTTTGTTTACTTTACTTACTTACTAACCTTATTCTCTTTGCCTTGTTTGTTTACTTTACTTACTTACTAACTATATTCTCTTTGCCTTGTTTGTTTACTGTACTTACTTATGAACAATATTCTCTTTTCCTTGTTTGTTTACTTTACTTTCTTACTAACATTATTCTCTTTGCCTTGTTTGTTTACTTTACTTAATTACTAACTTTATTCTCTTTGCCTTGTTTGTTTACTTTACTTACTAACTTTATTCTCATTGCTTTGTTTGTTTACTTTACTTACTTACTTACTTATTTACTAACTATATTCTCTTTCTTTGCCTTGTTTGTTTACTTTACTTTACTTACTTACTAACGTTATTCTCTTTACCTTATGTGTTGCATTTACTTACTTACTAACTATATTCTCTTTGCCTTGTTTGTTTACTTTACTTACTTACTAACTATATTCTTTTTGCCTTGTTTGTTTACTCTACTTACTTACTAACTATATTCTCTTTGCCTTGTTTGTTTACTTTACTTAGTTATTGATGTTATTCTCTTTGCATTGTTTGTTTACTTTACTTACTTACTAACTTTATTCTCTTTGCCTTGTTTGTTTACTTTACTTACTAACCTTATTCTCTTTGCCTTGTTTGTTTACTTTACTTACTGACTTACTAACGTTATTCTCTTTGCCTTGTTTGTTTACTTAACTTACTTACTAACTTTATTCTCTTTGCCTTGTTTGTTTACTTTACTTACTTACTAACTTTATTCTCTTTTCCTTGTTTGTTTTCTTTACTTTCTTACTAACATTATTCTCTTTGCCTTGTTTGTTTACTTTACTTAATTACTAACTTTATTCTCTTTGCCTTGTTTGTTTACTTTACTTACTAACTTTATTCTCTTTGCCTTGTTTGTTTACTTTACTTTACTTACTTACTAACGTTATTCTCTTTACCTTATGTGTTGCATTTACTTACTAACTATATTCTCTTTGCCTTGTTTGTTTACTTTACTTACTTACTAACTATATTCTTTTTGCCTTGTTTGTTTACTCTACTTACTTACTAACTATATTCTCTTTGCCTTGTTTGTTTACTTTACTTACTTATTGATGTTATTCTCCTTGCATTGTTTGTTTACTTTACTTACTTACTAACTTTATTCTCTTTGCCTTGTTTGACCTTACTTACTAACTTTATTCTCTTTGCCTTGTTTGTTTACTTTACTTACTTACTAACGTTATTCTCTTTGCCTTGTTTGTTTACTTTACTTACTAACTAACATTATTCTCTTTGCCTTGTTTGTTTACTTTACTTACTTACTAACGTTATTCTCTTTGCCTTGTTTGTTTACTTTACTTACTTACTAACATTATTCTCTTCGCCTTGTTTGTTTACTTTACTTAATTACTAACTTTATTCTCTTTGCCTCGTTTGTTTACTTTACTTACTAACTATATTCTCTTTTCCTTGTTTGTTTACTTTACTTACTTCCTAACTTTATTCTCTTTGCCTTGCTTGTTTACTTTACTTACTAACATTATTGTCTTTGCCTTGTTTGTTCACTTTACTTACTTACTAACGTTATTCTCTTTACCTTATGTGTTGCATTTACTTACTTACTAACTATATTCTCTTTGCCTTGTTTGTTTACTTTACTTACTTACTAAGTATATTCTCTTTGCCTTGTTTGTTTACTTTACTTACTTACTAACTATATTCTCTTTGCCTTGTTTGTTTACTCTACTTATTTACTAACTATATTCTCTTTGCCTTTTTTGTTTACTTTACTTACTTATTGGTGTTATTCTCCTTGCATTGTTTGTTTACTTTACTTACTTACTAACATTATTCTCTTTGCCTTGTTTGTTTACTTTACTTACTTATTAACGTTATTCTCTTTGCCTTGTTTGTTTACTTTACTTACTAACTTTATTCTCTTTTCCTTGTTTCTTTACTTTACTTACTAACTAACTTTATTCTCTTTGCCTTGTTTACTTTACTTACTTACATTATTCTCTTTGCCTTGTTTGTTTACTTTACTTTACTTACTTACTAACATTAGTTTCTTTGCCTTGTTTGTTTACTTTTCTTACTTACTAACATTAGTCTCTTTGCCTTGTTTGTTGCCTTTACTTACTTACTTTATTCTCTTTGCCTTGTTTGTTTACTTTACTTACTTACTAACTATATTCTCTTTGCCTTGTTTGTTTACTTTACTTACTTATTAATGTTATTCTCTTTGCCTTGTTTGTTTACTTTACTTACTTATTAACATTATTCTCTTTGCCTTGTTTGTTTACTTTACTTACTAACTTTATTCTCTTTTCCTTGTTTCTTTACTTTACTTACTAACTAACTTTATTCTCTTTGCCTTGTTTACTTTACTTACTTACATTATTCTCTTTGCCTTGTTTGTTTACTTTACTTACTTACTAACATTAGTTTCTTTGCCTTGTTTGTTTACTTTTCTTACTTACTAACATTAGTCTCTTTGCCTTGTTTGTTGCCTTTACTTACTTACTTTATTCTCTTTGCCTTGTTTGTTTACTTTACTTACTTACTAACTATATTCTCTTTGCCTTGTGTGTTTACTTTACTTACTTACTTACTAACGTTATTCTCTTTGCCTTGTTTGTTTACTTTACTTACTTACTAATATTATTCTCTTTGCCTTGTTTGTTTACTTTACTTAATAACGTTATTCTCTTTGCCTTGTGTGTTTACTTTACTTACTTACTTACTAACGTTATTCTCTTTGCCTTGTTTGTTTACTTTACTTACTTACTAACCTTATTCTCTTTGCCTTGTTTGTTTACTTTACTTACTTACTAACTATATTCTCTTTGCCTTGTTTGTTTACTGTACTTACTTATGAACAATATTCTCTTTTCCTTGTTTGTTTACTTTACTTTCTTACTATCATTATTCTCTTTGCCTTGTTTGTTTACTTTACTTAATTACTAACTTTATTCTCTTTGCCTTGTTTGTTTACTTTACTTACTAACTTTATTCTCTTTGCCTTGTTTGTTTACTTTACTTACTTACTTACTTATTTACTAACTATATTCTCTTTCTTTGCCTTGTTTGTTTACTTTACTTTACTTACTTACTAACGTTATTCTCTTTACCTTATGTGTTGCATTTACTTACTTACTAACTATATTCTCTTTGCCTTGTTTGTTTACTTTACTTACTTACTAACTATATTCTTTTTGCCTTGTTTGTTTACTCTACTTACTTACTAACTATATTCTCTTTGCCTTGTTTGTTTACTTTACTTAGTTATTGATGTTATTCTCTTTGCATTGTTTGTTTACTTTACTTACTTACTAACTTTATTCTCTTTGCCTTGTTTGTTTACTTTATTTACTAACTTTATTCTCTTTGCCTTGTTTGTTTACTTTACTTACTTACTTACTAACGTTATTCTCTTTGCCTTGTTTGTTTACTTAACTTACTTACTAACTTTATTCTCTTTGCCTTGTTTGTTTACTTTACTTACTTACTAACTTTATTCTCTTTTCCTTGTTTGTTTTCTTTACTTTCTTACTAACATTATTCTCTTTGCCTTGTTTGTTTACTTTACTTAATTACTAACTTTATTCTCTTTGCCTTGTTTGTTTACTTTACTTACTAACTTTATTCTCTTTGCCTTGTTTGTTTACTTTACTTTACTTACTTACTAACGTTATTCTCTTTACCTTATGTGTTGCATTTACTTACTAACTATATTCTCTTTGCCTTGTTTGTTTACTTTACTTACTTACTAACTATATTCTTTTTGCCTTGTTTGTTTACTCTACTTACTTACTAACTATATTCTCTTTGCCTTGTTTGTTTACTTTACTTACTTATTGATGTTATTCTCCTTGCATTGTTTGTTTACTTTACTTACTTACTAACTTTATTCTCTTGCCTTGTTTGCCTTGTTACCTTACTAACTTTATTCTCTTTGCCTTGTTTGTTTACTTTACTTACTTACTAACGTTATTCTCTTTGCCTTGTTTGTTTACTTTACTTACTAACTAACATGATTCTCTTTGCCTTGTTTGTTTACTTTACTTACTTACTAACGTTATTCTCTTTGCCTTGTTTGTTTACTTTACTTACTTACTAACATTATTCTCTTTGCCTTGTTTGTTTACTTTACTTAATTACTAACTTTATTCTCTTTGCCTCGTTTGTTTACTTTACTTACTAACTATATTCTCTTTTCCTTGTTTGTTTACTTTACTTACTTCCTAACTTTATTCTCTTTGCCTTGCTTGTTTACTTTACTTACTAACATTATTCTCTTTGCCTTGTTTGTTCACTTTACTTACTTACTAACGTTATTCTCTTTACCTTATGTGTTGCATTTACTTACTTACTAACTATATTCTCTTTGCCTTGTTTGTTTACTTTACTTACTTACTAAGTATATTCTCTTTGCCTTGTTTGTTTACTTTACTTACTTACTTTATTCTCTTTGCCTTGTTTGTTTACTTTACTTACTTCCTAACTTTATTCTCTTTGCCTTGCTTGTTTACTTTACTTACTAACATTATTCTCTTTGCCTTGTTTGTTCACTTTACTTACTTACTAACGTTATTCTCTTTACCTTATGTGTTGCATTTACTTACTTACTAACTATATTCTCTTTGCCTTGTTTGTTTACTTTACTTACTAAGTATATTCTCTTTGCCTTGTTTGTTTACTTTACTTACTTACTAACTATATTCTCTTTGCCTTGTTTGTTTACTCTACTTACTTACTAACTATATTCTCTTTGCCTTTTTTGTTTACTTTACTTACTTATTAATGTTATTCTCTTTGCCTTGTTTGTTTACTTTACTTACTTACTAACATTATTCTCTTTGCCTTGTTTGTTTACTTTACTTACTAACGTTATTCTCTTTGCCTTGTGTGTTTACTTTACTTACTTACTTACTAACGTTATTCTCTTTGCCTTGTTTGTTTACTTTACTTAATTATTAATGTTATTCTCTTTGCCTTGTTTGTTTACTTTACTTACTTACTAACTTTATTCTCTTTGCCTTGTTTGTTTACTCTACTTACTAACCATATTCTCTTTGCCTTGTTTGTTTACTTTACTTACTTACTAACTATATTTTCTTTGCCTTTTTTGTTTACTTTACTTACTTATTGATGTTATTCTCCTTGCATTGTTTGTTTACTTTACTTACTTACTAACATTATTCTCTTTGCCTTGTTTGTTTACTTTACTTACTTATTAACGTTATTCTCTTTGCCTTGTTTGTTTACTTTACTTACTAACTTTATTCTCTTTTCCTTGTTTCTTTACTTTACTTACTAACTAACTTTATTCTCTTTGCCTTGTTTACTTTACTTACTTACATTATTCTCTTTGCCTTGTTTGTTTACTTTACTTTACTTACTTACTAACATTAGTTTCTTTGCCTTGTTTGTTTACTTTTCTTACTTACTAACATTAGTCTCTTTGCCTTGTTTGTTGCCTTTACTTACTTACTTTATTCTCTTTGCCTTGTTTGTTTACTTTACTTACTTACTAACTATATTCTCTTTGCCTTGTTTGTTTACTTTACTTACTTACTAACATTATTCTCTTTGCCTTGTTTGTTTACTTTACTTACTTACTTACTTTATTCTCTTTGCCTTGTTTGTTTACTTTACTAACTTACTAATGTTATTCTCTTTGTCTTGTTTGTTTACTTAACTTACTTATTAACATTATTCTCTTTGCCTTGTTTGTTTACTTTACTTATGTACTAACGTTATTCTCTTTGCCTTGTTTGTTTACTTTACTAACTTACTAATGTTATTCTCTTTGTCTTGTTTGTTTACTTTACTTACTTATTAACATTATTCTCTTTGCCTTGTTTGTTTACTTTACTTACATACTTACGTTATTCTCTTTGCCTTGTTTGTTTACTTTACTTAATTACTAACTTTATTCTCTTTGCCTCATTTGTTTACTTTACTTATTAAGTTTATTCTCTTTGCCTTGTTTGTTTACTTTACTTACTAACTTTATTCTCTTTTCCTTGTTTGTTTACTTTACTTACTTCCTAACTTTATTCTCTTTGCCTTGCTTGTTTACTTTACTTACTAACATTATTCTCTTTGCCTTGTTTGTTCACTTTACTTACTTACTAACGTTATTCTCGTTACCTTATGTGTTGCATTTACTTACTTACTAACTATATTCTCTTTGCCTTGTTTGTTTACTTTACTTACTTACTAAGTATATTCTCTTTGCCTTGTTTGTTTACTTTACTTACTTACTAACTATATTCTCTTTGCCTTGTTTGTTTACTTTACTTACTTATTAATGTTATTCTCTTTGCCTTGTTTGTTTACTTTACTTACTTATTAACATTATTCTCTTTGCCTTGTTTGTTTACTTTACTTACTAACTTTATTCTCTTTTCCTTGTTTCTTTACTTTACTTACTAACTAACTTTATTCTCTTTGCCTTGTTTACTTTACTTACTTACATTATTCTCTTTGCCTTGTTTGTTTACTTTACTTACTTACTAACATTAGTTTCTTTGCCTTGTTTGTTTACTTTTCTTACTTACTAACATTAGTCTCTTTGCCTTGTTTGTTGCCTTTACTTACTTACTTTATTCTCTTTGCCTTGTTTGTTTACTTTACTTACTTACTAACTATATTCTCTTTGCCTTGTGTGTTTACTTTACTTACTTACTTACTAACGTTATTCTCTTTGCCTTGTTTGTTTACTTTACTTACTTACTAATATTATTCTCTTTGCCTTGTTTGTTTACTTTACTTAATAACGTTATTCTCTTTGCCTTGTGTGTTTACTTTACTAACTTACTTACTAACGTTATTCTCTTTGCCTTGTTTGTTTACTTTACTTACTTACTAACCTTATTCTCTTTGCCTTGTTTGTTTACTTTACTTACTTACTAACTATATTCTCTTTGCCTTGTTTGTTTACTGTACTTACTTATGAACAATATTCTCTTTTCCTTGTTTGTTTACTTTACTTTCTTACTAACATTATTCTCTTTGCCTTGTTTGTTTACTTTACTTAATTACTAACTTTATTCTCTTTGCCTTGTTTGTTTACTTTACTTACTAACTTTATTCTCTTTGCCTTGTTTGTTTACTTTACTTACTTACTTACTTATTTACTAACTATATTCTCTTTCTTTGCCTTGTTTGTTTACTTTACTTTACTTACTTACTAACGTTATTCTCTTTACCTTATGTGTTGCATTTACTTACTTACTAACTATATTCTCTTTGCCTTGTTTGTTTACTTTACTTACTTACTAACTATATTCTTTTTGCCTTGTTTGTTTACTCTACTTACTTACTAACTATATTCTCTTTGCCTTGTTTGTTTACTTTACTTAGTTATTGATGTTATTCTCTTTGCATTGTTTGTTTACTTTACTTACTTACTAACTTTATTCTCTTTGCCTTGTTTGTTTACTTTACTTACTAACCTTATTCTCTTTGCCTTGTTTGTTTACTTTACTTACTGACTTACTAACGTTATTCTCTTTGCCTTGTTTGTTTACTTAACTTACTTACTAACTTTATTCTCTTTGCCTTGTTTGTTTACTTTACTTACTTACTAACTTTATTCTCTTTTCCTTGTTTGTTTTCTTTACTTTCTTACTAACATTATTCTCTTTGCCTTGTTTGTTTACTTTACTTAATTACTAACTTTATTCTCTTTGCCTTGTTTGTTTACTTTACTTACTAACTTTATTCTCTTTGCCTTGTTTGTTTACTTTACCATACTTACTTACTAACGTTATTCTCTTTACCTTATGTGTTGCATTTACTTACTAACTATATTCTCTTTGCCTTGTTTGTTTACTTTACTTACTTACTAACTATATTCTTTTTGCCTTGTTTGTTTACTCTACTTACTTACTAACTATATTCTCTTTGCCTTGTTTGTTTACTTTACTTACTTCTTGATGTTATTCTCCTTGCATTGTTTGTTTACTTTACTTACTTACTAACTTTATTCTCTTTGCCTTGTTTGACCTTACTTACTAACTTTATTCTCTTTGCCTTGTTTGTTTACTTTACTTACTTACTAACGTTATTCTCTTTGCCTTGTTTGTTTACTTTACTTACTAACTAACATTATTCTCTTTGCCTTGTTTGTTTACTTTACTTACTTACTAACGTTATTCTCTTTGCCTTGTTTGTTTACTTTACTTACTTACTAACATTATTCTCTTCGCCTTGTTTGTTTACTTTACTTAATTACTAACTTTATTCTGTTTGCCTCGTTTGTTTACTTTACTTACTAACTATATTCTCTTTTCCTTGTTTGTTTACTTTACTTACTTCCTAACTTTATTCTCTTTGCCTTGCTTGTTTACTTTACTTACTAACATTATTCTCTTTGCCTTGTTTGTTCACTTTACTTACTTACTAACGTTATTCTCTTTACCTTATGTGTTGCATTTACTTACTTACTAACTATATTCTCTTTGCCTTGTTTGTTTACTTTACTTACTTACTAAGTATATTCTCTTTGCCTTGTTTGTTTACTTTACTTACTTACTAACTATATTCTCTTTGCCTTGTTTGTTTACTCTACTTATTTACTAACTATATTCTCTTTGCCTTTTTTGTTTACTTTACTTACTTATTGGTGTTATTCTCCTTGCATTGTTTGTTTACTTAACTTACTTACTAACATTATTCTCTTTGCCTTGTTTGTTTACTTTACTTACTTATTAACGTTATTCTCTTTGCCTTGTTTGTTTACTTTACTTACTAACTTTATTCTCTTTTCCTTGTTTCTTTACTTTACTTACTAACTAACTTTATTCTCTTTGCCTTGTTTACTTTACTTACTTACATTATTCTCTTTGCCTTGTTTGTTTACTTTACTTTACTTACTTACTAACATTAGTTTCTTTGCCTTGTTTGTTTACTTTTCTTACTTACTAACATTAGTCTCTTTGCCTTGTTTGTTGCCTTTACTTACTTACTTTATTCTCTTTGCCTTGTTTGTTTACTTTACTTACTTACTAACTATATTCTCTTTGCCTTGTTTGTTTACTTTACTTACTTATTAATGTTATTCTCTTTGCCTTGTTTGTTTACTTTACTTACTTATTAACATTATTCTCTTTGCCTTGTTTGTTTACTTTACTTACTAACTTTATTCTCTTTTCCTTGTTTCTTTACTTTACTTACTAACTAACTTTATTCTCTTTGCCTTGTTTACTTTACTTACTTACATTATTCTCTTTGCCTTGTTTGTTTACTTTACTTACTTACTAACATTAGTTTCTTTGCCTTGTTTGTTTACTTTTCTTACTTACTAACATTAGTCTCTTTGCCTTGTTTGTTGCCTTTACTTACTTACTTTATTCTCTTTGCCTTGTTTGTTTACTTTACTTACTTACTAACTATATTCTCTTTGCCTTGTGTGTTTACTTTACTTACTTACTTACTAACGTTATTCTCTTTGCCTTGTTTGTTTACTTTACTTACTTACTAATATTATTCTCTTTGCCTTGTTTGTTTACTTTACTTAATAACGTTATTCTCTTTGCCTTGTGTGTTTACTTTACTTACTTACTTACTAACGTTATTCTCTTTGCCTTGTTTGTTTACTTTACTTACTTACTAACCTTATTCTCTTTGCCTTGTTTGTTTACTTTACTTACTTACTAACTATATTCTCTTTGCCTTGTTTGTTTACTGTACTTACTTATGAACAATATTCTCTTTTCCTTGTTTGTTTACTTTACTTTCTTACTAACATTATTCTCTTTGCCTTGTTTGTTTACTTTACTTAATTACTAACTTTATTCTCTTTGCCTTGTTTGTTTACTTTACTTACTAACTTTATTCTCTTTGCCTTGTTTGTTTACTTTACTTACTTACTTACTTATTTACTAACTATATTCTCTTTCTTTGCCTTGTTTGTTTACTTTACTTTACTTACTTACTAACGTTATTCTCTTTACCTTATGTGTTGCATTTACTTACTTACTAACTATATTCTCTTTGCCTTGTTTGTTTACTTTACTTACTTACTAACTATATTCTTTTTGCCTTGTTTGTTTACTCTACTTACTTACTAACTATATTCTCTTTGCCTTGTTTGTTTACTTTACTTAGTTATTGATGTTATTCTCTTTGCATTATTTGTTTACTTTACTTACTTACTAACTTTATTCTCTTTGCCTTGTTTGTTTACTTTATTTACTAACTTTATTCTCTTTGCCTTGTTTGTTTACTTTACTTACTTACTTACTAACGTTATTCTCTTTGCCTTGTTTGTTTACTTAACTTACTTACTAACTTTATTCTCTTTGCCTTGTTTGTTTACTTTACTTACTTACTAACTTTATTCTCTTTTCCTTGTTTGTTTTCTTTACTTTCTTACTAACATTATTCTCTTTGCCTTGTTTGTTTACTTTACTTAATTACTAACTTTATTCTCTTTGCCTTGTTTGTTTACTTTACTTACTAACTTTATTCTCTTTGCCTTGTTTGTTTACTTTACTTTACTTACTTACTAACGTTATTCTCTTTACCTTATGTGTTGCATTTACTTACTAACTATATTCTCTTTGCCTTGTTTGTTTACTTTACTTACTTACTAACTATATTCTTTTTGCCTTGTTTGTTTACTCTACTTACTTACTAACTATATTCTCTTTGCCTTGTTTGTTTACTTTACTTACTTATTGATGTTATTCTCCTTGCATTGTTTGTTTACTTTACTTACTTACTAACTTTATTCTCTTTGCCTTGTTTGACCTTACTTACTAACTTTATTCTCTTTGCCTTGTTTGTTTACTTTACTTACTTACTAACGTTATTCTCTTTGCCTTGTTTGTTTACTTTACTTACTAACTAACATGATTCTCTTTGCCTTGTTTGTTTACTTTACTTACTTACTAACGTTATTCTCTTTGCCTTGTTTGTTTACTTTACTTACTTACTAACATTATTCTCTTTGCCTTGTTTGTTTACTTTACTTAATTACAAACTTTATTCTCTTTGCCTCGTTTGTTTACTTTACTTACTAACTATATTCTCTTTTCCTTGTTTGTTTACTTTACTTACTTCCTAACTTTATTCTCTTTGCCTTGCTTGTTTACTTTACTTACTAACATTATTCTCTTTGCCTTGTTTGTTCACTTTACTTACTTACTAACGTTATTCTCTTTACCTTATGTGTTGCATTTACTTACTTACTAACTATATTCTCTTTGCCTTGTTTGTTTACTTTACTTACTTACTAAGTATATTCTCTTTGCCTTGTTTGTTTACTTTACTTACTTACTTTATTCTCTTTGCCTTGTTTGTTTACTTTACTTACTTCCTAACTTTATTCTCTTTGCCTTGCTTGTTTACTTTACTTACTAACATTATTCTCTTTGCCTTGTTTGTTCACTTTACTTACTTACTAACGTTATTCTCTTTACCTTATGTGTTGCATTTACTTACTTACTAACTATATTCTCTTTGCCTTGTTTGTTTACTTTACTTACTTACTAAGTATATTCTCTTTGCCTTGTTTGTTTACTTAACTTACTTACTAACTATATTCTCTTTGCCTTGTTTGTTTACTCTACTTACTTACTAACTATATTCTCTTTGCCTTTTTTGTTTACTTTACTTACTTATTAATGTTATTCTCTTTGCCTTGTTTGTTTACTTTACTTACTTACTAACATTATTCTCTTTGCCTTGTTTGTTTACTTTACTTACTAACGTTATTCTCTTTGCCTTGTGTGTTTACTTTACTTACTTACTTACTAACGTTATTCTCTTTGCCTTGTTTGTTTACTTTACTTAATTATTAATGTTATTCTCTTTGCCTTGTTTGTTTACTTTACTTACTTACTAACTTTATTCTCTTTGCCTTGTTTGTTTACTCTACTTACTAACCATATTCTCTTTGCCTTGTTTGTTTACTTTACTTACTTACTAACTATATTTTCTTTGCCTTTTTTGTTTACTTTACTTACTTATTGATGTTATTCTCCTTGCATTGTTTGTTTACTTTACTTACTTACTAACATTATTCTCTTTGCCTTGTTTGTTTACTTTACTTACTTATTAACGTTATTCTCTTTGCCTTGTTTGTTTACTTTACTTACTAACTTTATTCTCTTTTCCTTGTTTCTTTACTTTACTTACTAACTAACTTTATTCTCTTTGCCTTGTTTACTTTACTTACTTACATTATTCTCTTTGCCTTGTTTGTTTACTTTACTTTACTTACTTACTAACATTAGTTTCTTTGCCTTGTTTGTTTACTTTTCTTACTTACTAACATTAGTCTCTTTGCCTTGTTTGTTGCCTTTACTTACTTACTTTATTCTCTTTGCCTTGTTTGTTTACTTTACTTACTTACTAACTATATTCTCTTTGCCTTGTTTGTTTACTCTACTTACTTACTAACATTATTCTCTTTGCCTTGTTTGTTTACTTTATTTACTTACTTACTTTATTCTCTTTGCCTTGTTTGTTTACTTTACTAACTTACTAATGTTATTCTCTTTGTCTTGTTTGTTTACTTAACTTACTTATTAACATTATTCTCTTTGCCTTGTTTGTTTACTTTACTTATGTACTAACGTTATTCTCTTTGCCTTGTTTGTTTACTTGACTAACTTACTAATGTTATTCTCTTTGTCTTGTTTGTTTACTTTACTTACTTATTAACATTATTCTCTTTGCCTTGTTTGTTTACTTTACTTACATACTAACGTTATTCTCTTTGCCTTGTTTGTTTACTTTACTTAATTACTAACTTTATTATCTTTGCCTCATTTGTTTACTTTACTTATTAAGTTTATTCTCTTTGCCTTGTTTGTTTACTTTACTTACTAACTTTATTCTCTTTTCCTTGTTTGTTTACTTTACTTACTTCCTAACTTTATTCTCTTTGCCTTGCTTGTTTACTTTACTTACTAACATTATTCTCTTTGCCTTGTTTGTTCACTTTACTTACTTACTAACGTTATTCTCTTTACCTTATGTGTTGCATTTACTTACTTACTAACTATATTCTCTTTGCCTTGTTTGTTTACTTTACTTACTTACTAAGTATATTCTCTTTGCCTTGTTTGTTTACTTTACTTACTTACTAACTATATTCTCTTTGCCTTGTTTGTTTACTTTACTTACTTATTAATGTTATTCTCTTTGCATTGTTTGTTTACTTTACTTACTTACTAATATTATTCTCTTTGCCTTGTTTGTTTACTTTACTTACTAATGTTATTCTCTTTGCCTTGTGTGTTTACTTTACTTACTTACTTACTAACGTTATTCTCTTTGCCTTGTTTGTTTACTTTACTTACTTACTAACATTATTCTCTTTGCCTTGTTTGTTTACTTACTTGCTAACTTTATTCTCTTTGCCTTGTTTGTTGACTTTACTTACTTACTAATGTTATTCTCTTTGCCTTGTTTGTTTACTTTACTTACTTATTAGCATTATTCTCTTTGCCTTGTTTGTTTACTTTACTTACGTACTAACGTTATTCTCTTTGCCTTGTTTGTTTACTTTACTTACTTACTAACGTTATTCTCTTTGCCTTGTTTGTTTACTTTATTACTAACTTTATTCTCTTTGCCTTGTTTGTTTACTTTACTTACTAACTTTATTCTGTTTGCCTTGTTTGTTTACTTTACTTACTTACTAACTATATTCTCTTTGCCTTGTTTGTTTACTTACTTACTAACTTTATTATCTTTGCCTTGTTTGTTTACTTAACTTACTTACTAACTTTATTCTCTTTGCCTTGTTTGTTTACTTTACTTACTTACTAACATTATTGTCTTTGCCTTGTTTGTTTACTTTACTTACTTACTTACTAACGTTATTCTCTTTGCCTTGTTTGTTTTCTTACTTACTAACTTTATTCTCTTTGCCTTGTTTGTTTACTTTACTTACTAACATTATTCTCTTTGCCTTGTTTGTTTACTTTACTTACTTACTAACATTATTCTCTTTGACTTATATGTTGCATTTACTTACTTACTAACTATATTATCTTTGCCTTGTTTGTTTACTTTACTTACTTACTAACTATATTCTCTTTGCCTTGTTTGTTTACTTTACTTACTTACTTACTATATTCTCTTTGCCTTGTTTGTTTACTTTACTTACTTATTAATGTTATTCTCTTTGTATTGTTTGTTTACTTTACTTACTAACTTTATTCTCTTTGCCTTGTTTGTTTACTTTACTTACTAACTTTATTCTCTTTGCCTTGTTTGTTTACTTTATTTACTTACTAACGTTATTCTCTTTGCCTTGTTTGTTTACTTTACTTTACTTACATTATTCTCTTTGCCTTGTTTGTTTACTTTACTTTACTTACTTACTAACATTAGTCTCTTTGCCTTGTTTGTTGCCTTTACTTACTAACTTTATTCTCTTTGCCTTGTTTGTTTACTTTACTTACTTACTAACTATATTCTCTTTGCCTTGTTTTTTTACTTTACTTACTTACTAACGTTATTCTCTTTGCCTTGTTTGTTTACTTTACTTACTTACTAACTTTATTCTCTTTGCATTTTTTGTTGCCTTTACTTACTAACTTTATTCTCTTTGCCTTTTTTGTTTACTTTACTTACTTACTAACTATATTCTCTTTGCCTTGTTTGTTTACTTTACTTACTTATAAACGTTATTGTCTTTGCCTTGTTTGTTTACTTTACTTACTTACTAACTTTATTCTCTTAGCCTTGTGTGTTTACTTTACTTATTAACATTATTCTATTTGCCTTGTTTGTTTATTTAACTTACTTACTAACTTTATTCTCTTTGCCTTGTTTGTTTACTTTACTTACTTACTTTCAAACATTATTCTCTTTGCCTTGTTTGTTTACTTTACTTACTTACTAACTGTATTCTCTTTGCCTTGTTTGTTTACTTTACTTACTTACTAACATTATTCTATTTGCCTTGTTTGTTTACTTTACTTACTTACTAACGTTATTATGTTTGCCTTATGTGTTGCATTTACTTGCTTACTAACTATATTCTCTTTGCCTTTTTTGTTTACTGTACTTACTTATCAACAATATTCTCTTTGCCTTGTTTGTTTACTTAACTTACTTACTAACTTTATTCTCTTTGCCTTGTGTGTTTACTTTACTTACTAACTTTATTCTCTTCGCCTTGTTTGTTGCCTTTACTTACTAACTTTATTCTCTTTGCCTTGTTTGTTTACTTAACTTACTAACTAACTTTATTCTCTTTGCCTTGTTTGTTTACTTTACTTACTTACTAACATTATTCTCTTTGCCTTGTTTCTTTACTTTACTTACTAACTTTATTCTCTTTGCCTTGTTTGTTTACTTTACTTACTTACTAACTTTATTATCTTTGCCTTGTTTGTTTACTTTACTTACTTACTAACATTATTGTCTTTGCCTTGTTTGTTTACTTTACTTACTTACTTACTAACGTTATTCTCTTTGCCTTGTTTGTTTACTTACTTACTAACTTTATTCTCTTTGCCTTGTTTGTTTACTTTACTTACTAACATAATTCTCTTTGCCTTGTTTGTTTACTTTACTTACTTACTAACATTATTCTCTTTGCCTTATATGTTGCATTTACTTACTTACTAACTATATTATCTTTGCCTTGTTTGTTTACTTTACTTACTTACTAACTTTATTCTCTTTGCCTTGTTTGTTTACTTTACTTACTTACTAACTATATTCTCTTTGCCTTGTTTTTTACTTTACTTACTTATTAATGTTATTCTCTTTGCATTGTTTGTTTACTTTACTTACTTACTTACTAACGTTATTCTCTTTGCCTTATATGTTGCATTTACTTACTTACTAACTATATTATCTTTGCCTTGTTTGTTTACTTTACTAACTTACTAACTATATTCTCTTTGCCTTGTTTGTTTACTTTACTTACTTACTAACTATATTCTCTTTGCCTTGTATTTTTACTTTACTTACTTATTAATGTTATTCTCTTTGCCTTGTTTGTTTACTTTACTTACTAACTTTATTCTCTTTGCCTTGTTTGTTTACTTTACTTACTAACTTTATTCTCTTTGCCTTGTTTGTTTACTTTATTTACTTACTAACGTTATTCTCTTTGCCTTGTTTGTTTACTTTACTTACTTACTAACGTTATTCTCTTTGCCTTGTTTGTTTACTTTACTTACTTACTAACTTTATTCTCTTTACCTTGGGTTTTTACTTTACTTATTAACGTTATTCTCTTTGCCTTGTTTGTTTATTTAACTTACTTACTAACTTTATTCTCTTTGCCTTCTTTGTTTACTTTACTTACTTACTTACTAACATTATTCTCTTTGCCTTGTTTGTTTACTTTACTTACTTATTAACGTTATTCTCTTTGCCTTGTTTGTTTACTTTACTTACTAACTTTATTCTCTTTTCCTTGTTTCTTTACTTTACTTACTTACTAACTTTATTCTCTTTGCCTTGTTTACTTTACTTACTTACATTATTCTCTTTGCCTTGTTTGTTTACTTTACTTACTTACTAACATTAGTCTCTTTGCCTTGTTTGTTTACTTTACTTACTTACTAACATTAGTCTCTTTGCCTTGTTTGTTGCCTTTACTTACTAACTTTATTCTCTTTGCCTTGTTTGTTTACTTTACTTACTTACTAACTATATTCTCTTTGCCTTGTTTGTTTACTTTACTTACTTACTAACATTATTCTCTTTGCCTTGTTTGTTTACTTTACTTACTTACTTTATTCTCTTTGCCTTGTTTGTTTACTTTACTAACTTACTAATGTTATTCTCTTTGCCTTGTTTGTTTACTTTACTTACTTATTAACATTATTCTCTTTGCCTTGTTTGTTTACTTTACTTACGTACTAACGTTTTTCTCTTTGCCTTGTTTGTTTACTTTACTTACTTACTAACTTTACTCTCTTTGCCTTGTGTGTTTACTTTACTTACTAACTTTATTCTCTTTGCCTTGTTTGTTGCCTTTACTTACTAACTTTATTCTCTTTGCCTTGTTCGTTTACTTTACTTTACTTACTAACTATATTCTCTTTGCCTTGTTTGTTTACTTTACTTACTTATTAATGTTATTCTCTTTGTCTTGTTTGTTTACTTACTTACTAACTTTATTCTCTTTGCCTTGTTTGTTTACTCTACTTACTAACCTTATTCTCTTTGCCTTGTTTGTTTACTTTACTTACTTACTAACTATATTCTCTTTGCCTTGTTTGTTTACTGTACTTACTTATTAACAATATTCTCTTTGCCTTGTTTGTTTACTTTACTGACTTACTAACTTTATTCTCTTTGCCTTGTTTGTTTAGTTTACTTACTAACTTATTCTGTTTGCCTTGTTTGTTTACTTTACTTACTAACTTTATTCTCTTTGCCTTGTTTGTTTACTTAACTTACTAACTTTATTCTCTTTGCCTTGTTTGTTTACTTTACTGACTTACTAACTTTATTCTCTTTGCCTTGTTTGTTTACTTAACTTACTTACTAACTTTATTCTCTTTGCCTTGTTTGTTTACTTTACTTACTTACTAACTTTATTATCTTTGCCTTGTTTGTTTACTAATTTACTAACATTATTCTCTTTGCCTTGTTTGTTTACTTTATTAATAACTTTATTCTCTTTGCCTTGTTTGTTTACTTTACTTACAAACTGTTTTCTATTTGCCTTGTTTGTTTACTTTACTTACTTACTAACTATATTCTCTTTGCCTTGTTTGTTTACTGTACTTACTTATGAACAATATTCTCTTTTCCTTGTTTGTTTACTTTACTTTCTTACTAACATTATTCTCTTTCCCTTGTTTGTTTACTTTACTTAATTACTAACTTTATTCTCTTTGCCTTGTTTGTTTACTTGACTTACTAACTTTATTCTCTTTGCCTTGTTTGTTTACTTTACTTAATTACTTACTTACTTACTAACTATATTCTCTTTCTCTGCCTTGTTTGTTTACTTTACTTACTTACTAACTATATTCTTTTTGCCTTGTTTGTTTACTCTACTTACTTACTAACTATATTCTCTTTGCCTTGTTTGTTTACTTTACTTACTTATTGATGTTATTCTCTTTGCATTGTTTGTTTACTTAACTTACTTACTTACTAACGTTATTCTCTTTGCCTTGTTTGTTTACTTAACTTACTTACTAACTTTATTCTCTTTGCCTTGTTTGTTTACTTTACTTACTTACTAACTTTATTCTCTTTTCCTTGATTGTTTACTTTACTTTTTTACTAACATTATTCTCTTTGCCTTGTTTGTTTACTTCACTTAATTACTAACTTTATTCTCTTTGCCTTGTTTGTTTACTTGACTTACTAACTTTATTCTCTTTGCGTGTTTGTTTACTTTACTTTACTTACTTACTAACGTTATTCTCTTTACCTTATGTGTTGCATTTACTTACTAACTATATTCTCTTTGCCTTGTTTGTTTACTTTACTTAATTACTAACTTTATTCTCTTTGCCTTGTTTGTTTACTTTACTTACTAACTTTATTCTCTTTGCCTTGTTTGTTTACTTTACTTTACTTACTTACTAACGTTATTCTCTTCACCTTATGTGTTGCATTTACTTACTAACTATATTCTCTTTGCCTTGTTTGTTTACTTTACTTACTTACTAACTGTATTCTCTTTGCCTTGTTTGTTTACTTTACTTACTTACTAACTATATTCTCTTTGCCTTGTTTGTTTACTTTACTTACTTACTAACTATATTCTTTTTGCCTTGTTTGTTTACTCCACTTACTTACTAACTATATTCTCTGTGCCTTTTTTGTTTACTTTACTTACTTATTGATGTTATTCTCTTTGCCTTGTTTGTTTACTTTACTTACTAACTTTATTGTCTTTGCCTTGTTTGTTTACTTTACTTACTTACTAACATTATTCTCTTTGCCTTGTTTGTTTACTTTACTTACTAACTAACATTATTCTCTTTGCCTTGTTTGTTTACTTTACTTACTTACTTACTAACGTTATTCTCTTTGCCTTGTTCGTTTACTTTACTTACTTACTTACTAACTTTATTCTCTTTTCCTTGTTTCTTTACTTTACTTACTTACTAACTTTATTCTCTTTGCCTTGTTTTCTTTACTTACTTACATTATTCTCTTTGCCTTGTTTGTTTACTTTACTTACTTACTAACATTAGTCTCTTTGCCTTGTTTGTTTACTTTACTTACTTACTAACATTGGTCTCTTTGCCTTTTTTGTTTACTTTACTTACTTACTAACTATATTCTCTTTGCCTTGTTTGTTTACTTTACTTACTTACTAACATTATTCTCTTTGCCTTGTTTGTTTACTTTACTTACTTACTTTATTCTGTTTGCCTTGTTTGTTTACTTTACTAACTTACTAATGTTATTCTCTTTGCCTTGTTTGTTTACTTTACTTACTTATTAACATTATTCTCTTTGCCTTGTTTGTTTACTTTACTTACGTACTAACGTTATTCTCTTTTCCTTGTTCGTTTACTTTACTTACTTCCTAACTTTATTCTCTTTGCCTTGCTTGTTTACTTTACTTACTAACATTATTCTTTTTGCCTTGTTTGTTTACTTTACTTACTTACTAACGTTATTCTCTTTACCTTATGTGTTGCATTTACTTACTAACTACATTCTCTTTGCCTTGTTTCTTTACTTTACTTACTTACTAAGTATATTCTCTTTGCCTTGTTTGTTTACTTTACTTACTTACTAACTATATTCTCTTTGCCTTGTTTGTTTACTCTACTTACTTACTAACTATATTGTCTTTGCCTTGTTTGTTTACTTTACTTACTTATTAATGTTATTCTCTTTGCATTGTTTGTTTAATTTACTTACTTACTAACTTTATTCTCTTTGCCTTGTTTGTTTACTTTACTGACTAACTTTATTCTCTTTGCCTTGTTTGTTTACTTTACTTACTAACGTTATTCTCTTTGCCTTGTTTGTTTACTTTACTTACTAACGTTATTCTCTTTGCCTTGTTTGTTTACTTTACTTACTTACTAACATTATTCTCTTTGCCTTGTTTGTTTACTTACTTGCTAACTTTATTCTCTTTGCCTTGTTTGTTGACTTTACTTACTTACTAATGTTATTCTCTTTGCCTTGTTTGTTTACTTTACTTACTTATTAGCATTATTCTCTTTACCTTGTTTGTTTACTTTACTTACGTACTAACGTTATTCTCTTTGCCTTGTTTGTTTACTTTACTTACTTACTAACTATATTCTCTTTGTCTTGTTTGTTTACTTACTTACTAACTTTATTCTCTTTGCCTTGTTTGTTTACTTAACTTACTTACTAACTTTATTCTCTTTGCCTTGTTTGTTTACTTTACTTACTTACTAATGTTATTCTCTTTGCCTTGTTTGTTTACTTTACTTACTTATTAACATTATTCTCTTTGCCTTGTTTGTTTACTTTACTTACGTACTAACGTTTTTCTCTTTGCCTTGTTTGTTTACTTTACTTACTTACTAACTTTACTCTCTTTGCCTTGTGTGTTTACTTTACTTACTAACTTTATTCTCTTTGCCTTGTTTGTTGCCTTTACTTACTAACTTTATTCTCTTTGCCTTGTTCGTTTACTTTACTTTACTTACTAACTATATTCTCTTTGCCTTGTTTGTTTACTTTACTTACTTATTAATGTTATTCTCTTTGTCTTGTTTGTTTACTTACTTACTAACTTTATTCTCTTTGCCTTGTTTGTTTACTCTACTTACTAACCTTATTCTCTTTGCCTTGTTTGTTTACTTTACTTACTTACTAACTATATTCTCTTTGCCTTGTTTGTTTACTGTACTTACTTATTAACAATATTCTCTTTGCCTTGTTTGTTTACTTTACTGACTTACTAACTTTATTCTCTTTGCCTTGTTTGTTTAGTTTACTTACTAACTTATTCTGTTTGCCTTGTTTGTTTACTTTACTTACTAACTTTATTCTCTTTGCCTTGTTTGTTTACTTAACTTACTAACTTTATTCTCTTTGCCTTGTTTGTTTACTTTACTGACTTACTAACTTTATTCTCTTTGCCTTGTTTGTTTACTTAACTTACTTACTAACTTTATTCTCTTTGCCTTGTTTGTTTACTTTACTTACTTACTAACTTTATTATCTTTGCCTTGTTTGTTTACTAATTTACTAACATTATTCTCTTTGCCTTGTTTGTTTACTTTATTAATAACTTTATTCTCTTTGCCTTGTTTGTTTACTTTACTTACAAACTGTTTTCTATTTGCCTTGTTTGTTTACTTTACTTACTTACTAACTATATTCTCTTTGCCTTGTTTGTTTACTGTACTTACTTATGAACAATATTCTCTTTTCCTTGTTTGTTTACTTTACTTTCTTACTAACATATTCTCTTTCCCTTGTTTGTTTACTTTACTTAATTACTAACTTTATTCTCTTTGCCTTGTTTGTTTACTTGACTTACTAACTTTATTCTCTTTGCTTGTTTGTTTACCTTTACTTAATTACTTACTTACTTACTAACTATATTCTCTTTCTCTGCCTTGTTTGTTTACTTTACTTACTTACTAACTATATTCTTTTTGCCTTGTTTGTTTACTCTACTTACTTACTAACTATATTCTCTTTGCCTTGTTTGTTTACCTTTACTTACTTATTGATGTTATTCTCTTGCATTGTTTGTTTACTTAACTTACTTACTTACTAACGTTATTCTCTTTGCCTTGTTTGTTTACTTAACTTACTTACTAACTTTATTCTCTTTGCCTTGTTTGTTTACTTTACTTACTTACTAACTTTATTCTCTTTTCCTTGATTGTTTACTTTACTTTTTTACTAACATTATTCTCTTTGCCTTGTTTGTTTACTTCACTTAATTACTAACTTTATTCTCTTTGCCTTGTTTGTTTACTTGACTTACTAACTTTATCTCCTTTGCGTGTTTGTTTACTTTACTTTACTTACTACTAACGTTATTCTCTTTACCTTATGTGTTGCATTTACTTACTAACTATATTCTCTTTGCCTTGTTTGATTTACTTTACTTAATTACTAACTTTTTCTCTTTGCCTTGTTTGTTTACTTTACTTACTAACTTTATTCTCTTTGCCTTGTTTGTTTTACTTTACTTTACTTACTTACTAACGTTATTCTCTTCACCTTATGTGTTGCATTTACTTACTAACTATATTCTCTTTGCCTTGTTTGTTTACTTTACTTACTTACTAACTGTATTCTCTTTGCCTTGTTTGTTTACTTTACTTACTTACTAACTATATTCTCTTTGCCTTGTTTGTTTACTTTACTTACTTACTAACTAATTCTTTTTGCCCTTGATTGTTTACTCCACTTACTTACTAACTACTATTCTCTGTGCCTTTTCTTGTTTACTTTACTTTTTTTTTTTTTTATATTCTCTTTGCCTTGTTTGTTTACTTTACTTACTAACTTTATGTCTTTGCCATGGTTTGATTACTATACTTACTTACTAACATTATTCTCTTTGCCTGTTTGTTACTTTACTTACTAACTAACATTATTCCTCTTGCCTTGTTTGTTTACTTTACTTACTTACTTACTAACGTTATTCTCTTTGCCATTGTTCGTTTACTTACTTACTTACTTCTAACTATATTCTCTTTTCCTTGTTTCTTTACTCTTACTTATTTTACTAACATTATTCTCTTTGCCTTGTTTTCTTTACTTACTACATTATTCTCTTTGCCTTGGTTTGTGTACTTACTTACTTTCTAACATTAGGCCTCTTTGCTTGTTTTTTACTTTCTTACTTACTACATTGGTCTCTTTGCCTTTTTTGTTTACCTTTACTTACTTACTAATATATTCTCTTTGCCTTGTTTGTTTACTTTACTTACTTACTAACATTATTCTCTTTGCCTGTTTGTTTACTTTACTTACTTACTTTATTCTGTTTGTCCCTTGTTTGTTTACTTTACTAACTTACTAATGTTTTCCTCTTTTGCCTTGTTTGTTTACATTACTTACTTATTAACATTATTCTCCTTTGCCTTGTTGTTACATTACTTACGTACTAACGTTATTCTCTTTTCCTTGTTCGTTTACTTTACTACTTCCTAACTTTATTCTCTTTGCCTTGCTTTGTTTACTTTACTTACTAATCATATTCTTTGTGCCTTGTTTGTTTACGTTTATCTTACTTACTAACGTTATTCTCTTTACCTATGTGTTGCATTCTTACTTACTACATTTCATCTTGCTTGTTTCTTTACTTTACTTCTTACTAAGTATATCTCTTTGCGTGTTTGTTTACTTTACTTACTTACTAACTATATTCTCTTTGCCTTGTTTAGTTTACTCTACTTACTTACTAACTATATGTCTTTGCCTTGTTTGTTTACTTTACTTACTATAATGTTATTCCTCTTGCATTGTTTGTTTAATTTACTTACTTACTAACTTTATTCTCTTTGCTTGTTTGTTTACTTTACTGACTAACTTATCTCTTGCCTTGTTTGTTTACTTTACTTACTAACGTTATTATCTTTGCCTTGTTGTTTACTTTTACTTACACTTTACTTACTAACGTTATTCTCTTTGCCTTGTTTGTTTACTTTACTTACTTACTAACATTATTCTCTTTGCCTTGTTTGTTTACTTACTTGCTAACTTTATTCTCTTTGCCTTGTTTGTTGACTTTACTTACTTACTAATGTTATTCTCTTTGCCTTGTTTGTTTACTTTACTTACTTATTAGCATTATTCTCTTTACCTTGTTTGTTTACTTTACTTACGTACTAACGTTATTCTCTTTGCCTTGTTTGTTTACTTTACTTACTTACTAACTATATTCTCTTTGTCTTGTTTGTTTACTTACTTACTAACTTTATTCTCTTTGCCTTGTTTGTTTACTTAACTTACTTACTAACTTTATTCTCTTTGCCTTGTTTGTTTACTTTACTTACTTACTAACATTATTCTCTTTGCCTTGTTTTTTTACTTTACTTACTAATGTTATTCTCTTTGCCTTGTTTGTTTACTTTACTTACTTACTAACTTTATTCTCTTTGCCTTGTTTGTTTACTTTACTTACTTACTAACATTATTCTCTTTGCCTTGTTTGTTTACTTTACTTACTAACATTATTCTCTTTGCCTTGTTTGTTTACTTACTTACTAACTTTATTCTCTTTGCCTTGTTTGTTTACTTTACTTACTAACATTATTCTCTTTGCCTTGTTTGTTTACTTTACTTACTTACTAACATTATTCTCTTTGCCTTATATGTTGCATTTACTTACTTACTAACTATATTATCTTTGCCTTGTTTGTTTACTTTACTTACTTACTTACTATATTCTCTTTGCCTTGTTTGTTTACTTTACTTACTTACGTACTATATTCTCTTTGCCTTGTTTGTTTACTTTACTTACTTATTAATGTTATTCTCTTTGCATTGTTTGTTTACTTTACTTACTAACTTTATTCTCTTTGCCTTGTTTTTTTACTTTACTTACTAACTTTATTCGCTTTGCCTTGTTTGTTTATTTAACTTACTTACTAACTTTATTCTCTTTGCCTTGTTTGTTTACTTTACTTACTTACTTTCTAACATTATTCTCTTTGCCTTGTTTGTTTACTTTACTTACTTACTAACTTTATTCTCTTTGCCTTGTTTGTTTACTTTACTTACTTACTAACATTATTCTCTTTGCCTTGTTTGTTTACTTTACTTACTTAATAACGTTATTCTGTTTGCCTTATGTGTTGCATTTACTTCCTTACTAACTATATTCTTTTTGCCTTTTTTGTTTACTGTACTTACTTATTAACAATATTCTCTTTGCCTTGTTTGTTTACTTAACTTACTTACTAACTTTATTCTCTTTGCCTTGTGTGTTTACTTTACTTACTAACTTTATTCTCTTTGCCTTGTTTGTTGCCTTTACTTACTAACTTTATTCTCTCTGCCTTGTTCGTTTACTTTAATTTACTTACTAACTATATTCTCTTTGCCTTGTTTGTTTACTTTACTTACTAACTTTATTCTCTTTGCCTTGTGTTATTACTTTACTTACTAACTTTATTCTCTTTGCCTTGTTTGTTGCCTTTACTTACTAACTTTATTCTGTTTGCCTTGTTCGTTTACTTTAATTTACTTACTTACTAACTATATTCTCTTTGCCTTGTTTGTTTACTTTACTTACTTATTAATGTTATTCTCTTTGCCTTGTTTGTTTACTTTACTTACTTACTAACTTTATTCTCTTTGCCTTGTTTGTTGCGTTTACTTACTAACTTTATTCTCTTTGCCTTGTTCGTTTACTTTACTTTACTTACTTACTAACTATATTCTCTTTGCCTTGTTTGTTTATTTAACTTACTTACTAACTTTATTCTCTTTGCCTTGTTTGTTTACTTTACTTACTTACTTACTAACGTTATTCTCTTTGCCTTGTTTGTTTACTTTACTTGCTTACTAACATTATTCTCTTTGCCTTGTTTGTTTACTTTACTTACTTACTAATGTTATTCTCTTTGCCTTGTTTGTTTACTTTACTTACTTATTAGCATTATTCTCTTTGCCTTGTTTGTTTACTTTACTTACTTACTAACTATATTCTCTTTGCCTTGTTTGTTTACTTACTTACTAACATTATTCTCTTTGCCTTGTTTGTTTACTTAACTTACTTACTAACTTTATTCTCTTTGCCTTGTTTGTTTACTTTACTTACTAACTTTATTCTCTTTGCTTTGTTTGTTTACTTTACTGACTTACTAACTTTATTCTCTTTGCCTTGTTTGTTTACTTTACTTACTTAATAACGTTATTCTGTTTGCCTTATGTGTTGCATTTACTTCCTTACTAACTATATTCTCTTTGCCTTTTTTGTTTACTGTACTTACTTATTAACAATATTCTCTTTGCCTTGTTTGTTTACTTAACTTACTAACTAACTTTATTCTCTTTGCCTTGTGTGTTTACTTTACTTACTAACTTTATTCTCTTTGCCTTGTTTGTTTACTTTACTTACTAACTTTATTCTCTTTGCCTTGTGTGTTTACTTTACTTACTAACTTTATTCTCTTTGCCTTGTTTGTTGCCTTTACTTACTAACTTTATTCTGTTTGCCTTGTTCGTTTACTTTAATTTACTTACTTACTAACTATATTCTCTTTGCCTTGTTTGTTTACTTTACTTACTTATTAATGTTATTCTCTTTGCCTTGTTTGTTTACTTTACTTACTTACTAACTTTATTCTCTTTGCCTTGTTTGTTTACTCTACTTACTAACCTTATTCTCTTTGCCTTGTTTGTTTACTTTACTTACTTACTAACATTATTCTCTTTGCCTTGTTTGTTTACTTTACTTACTTACTAACTATATTCTCTTTGCCTTGTTTGTTTACTTTACTTACTTATTAATGTTATTCTCTTTGCCTTGTTTGTTTACTTTACTTACTTATTAGCATTATTCTCTTTGCCTTGTTTGTTGCGTTTACTTACTAACTTTATTCTCTTTGCCTTGTTCGTTTACTTTACTTTACTTACTTACTAACTATATTCTCTTTGCCTTGTTTGTTTATTTAACTTACTTACTAACTTTATTCTCTTTGCATTGTTTGTTTACTTTACTTACTTACTAATGTTATTCTCTTTGCCTTGTTTGTTTACTTTACTTACTTATTAGCATTATTCTCTTTGCCTTGTTTGTTTACTTTACTTACGTACTAACGTTATTCTCTTTGCCTTGTTTGTTTACTTTACTTACTTACTAACTATATTCTCTTTGCCTTGTTTGTTTACTTACTTACTAACTTTATTCTCTTTGCCTTGTTTGTTTACTTAACTTACTTACTAACTTTATTCTCTTTGCCTTGTTTGTTTACTTGACTTACTAACTTTATTCTCTTTGCCTTGTTTGTTTACTTTACTTACTTACTAACTTTATTCTCTTTGCCTTGTTTGTTTACTTTACTTACTTACTAACATTATTGTCTTTGCCTTGTTTGTTTACTTTACTTACTTACTTACTAACGTTATTCTCTTTGCCTTGTTTGTTTACTTTACTTACTAACATTATTCTCTTTGCCTTGTTTGTTTACTTAACTTACTTACTTTATTCTCTTTGCCTTGTTTGTTTACTTTACTTACTTACTAATGTTATTCTCTTTGCCTTGTTTGTTTACTTTACTTACTTATTAGCATTATTCTCTTTGCCTTGTTTGTTTACTTTACTTACGTACTAACGTTATTCTCTTTGCCTTGTTTGTTTACTTTACTTACTTACTAACTATATTCTCTTTGCCTTGTTTGTTTACTTACTTACTAACTTTATTCTCTTTGCCTTGTTTGTTTACTTAACTTACTTACTAACTTTATTCTCTTTGCCTTGTTTGTTTACTTTACTTACTTACTAACTTTATTCTCTTTGCCTTGTTTGTTTACTTTACTTACTTACTAACATTATTCTCTTTGCCTTGTTTTTTTACTTTACTTACTAACTTTATTCTCTTTGCCTTGTTTGTTTACTTTACTTACTTACTAACTTTATTCTCTTTGCCTTGTTTGTTTACTTTACTTACTTACTAACATTATTGTCTTTGCCTTGTTTGTTTACTTTACTTACTTACTTACTAACATTATTCTCTTTGCCTTGTTTGTTTACTTTATTACTTACTAACATTATTCTCTTTGCCTTATATGTTGCATTTACTTACTTACTAACTATATTATCTTTGCCTTGTTTGTTTACTTTACTTACTTACTAACTATATTCTCTTTGCCTTGTTTGTTTACTTTACTTACTTACTAACTATATTCTCTTTGCCTTGTTTGTTTACTTTACTTTCTTATTAATGTTATTCTCTTTGCATTGTTTGTTTACTTTACTTACTAACTTTATTCTCTTTGCCTTGTTTGTTTACTTTACTTACTAACTTTATTCTCTTTGCCTTGTTTGTTTACTTTATTTACTTACTAACGTTATTCTCTTTGCATTGTTTGTTTACTTTACTTGCTTACTAACGTTATTCTCTTTGCCTTGTTTGGTTACTTTACTTACTTACTAACTTTATTCTCTTTGCCTTGTGTGTTTACTTTACTTATTAACGTTATTCGCTTTGCCTTGTTTGTTTATTTAACTTACTTACTAACTTTATTCTCTTTGCCTTGTTTGTTTACTTTACTTACTTACTTTCTAACATTATTCTCTTTGCCTTTTTTGTGTACTTTACTTACTTACTAACTTTATTCTCTTTGCCTTGTTTGTTTACTTTACTTACTTAATAACGTTATTCTGTTTGCCTTATGTGTTGCATTTACTTGCTTACTAACTTTATTCTCTTTGCCTTGTGTGTTTACTTTACTTACTAACTTTATTCTCTTTGCCTTGTTTGTTGCCTTTACTTACTAACTTTATTCTGTTTGCCTTGTTCGTTTACTTTAATTTACTTACTTATTAATGTTATTCTCTTTGCCTTGTTTGTTTACTTTACTTACTTAGTAACTTTATTCTCTTTGCCTTGTTTGTTTACTCTACTTACTAACCTTATTCTCTTTGCCTTGTTTGTTTACTTTACTTACTTACTAACTTTATTCTCTTTGCCTTGTTTGTTGCGTTTACTTACTAACTTTATTCTCTTTGCCTTGTTTGTTTACTTTACTTACTTACTAACATTATTCTCTTTGCCTTGTTTGTTTACTTTACTTACTTGCTTACTAACGTTATTCTCTTTGCCTTGTTTGTTTACTTTACTTACTAACATTATTCTCTTTGCCTTGTTTGTTTACACTTTACTTACTTACTAACGTTATTCTCTTTGACTTGTTTGTTTACTTTACTTACTTGCTAACGTTATTCTCTTTGCCTTGTTTGTTTACTTTACTAACTTACTAATGTTATTCTCTTTGACTTGTTTGTTTACTTTACTTACTTATTAACATTATTCTCTTTGCCTTGTTTGTTTACTTTACTTACGTACTAACTTTATTCTCTTTTCCTTGTTTGTTTACTTTACTTTCTTACTAACATTATTCTCTTTGCCTTGTTTGTTTACTTTACTTAATTACTAACTTTATTCTTTTTGCCTCGTTTGTTTACTTTACTTACTAACTTTATTCTCTTTGCCTTGTTTGTTGCCTTTACTTACTAACTTTATTCTCTTTGCCTTGTTCGTTTACTTTAATTTACTTACTTACTAACTATATTCTCTTTGCCTTGTTTGTTTACTTTACTTACTTATTAATGATATTCTCTTTGCCTTGTTTGTTTACTTTACTTACTGACTAACTTTATTCTCTTTGCCTTGTTTGTTGCCTTTACTTACTAACTTTATTCTCTTTGCTTTGTTCGTTTACTTTACTTTACTTACTTACTAACTATAGTCTCTTTGCCTTGTTTGTTTATTTAACTTACTTACTAACTTTATTCTCTTTGCCTTGTTTGTTTACTTTACTTACTTACTAACTTTATTCTCTTTGCCTTGCTTGTTTGCTTTTCTTACTAACTTTATTCTCTTTGCCTTGTTTCTTTGCTTTACTTACTTACTAACTTTATCCTCTTTGCCTTGTTTGTTTACTTTACTTACTTAATTTTATTGTCTTTGCCTGGTTTGTTTACTTTACTTACTTACTAAAATTATTCTCTTTGCCTTGTTTGTTTACTTTAATAATTTACTAACATTATTCTCTTTGCCTGGTTTGTTTACTTTATTAATAACTTTATTCTTTTTGCCTTTTTTTTTTTACTTTACTTACTAACTTTTTTCTCTTTGCCTTGTTTGTTTACTTTACTTACTTACTAACTATATTCTCTTTGCCTTGTTTGTTTACTCTACTTACTTATTAACAATATTCTCTTTGCCTTGTTTGTTTACTTAACTTACTTACTAACTTTATTCTCTTTGCCTAATTTGTTTTCTTTACTTACTTACTAACTTTATTCTCTTTTCCTTGTTTGTTTACTTTACTTTCTTACTAACATTATATTCTTTGCCTTGTTTGTTTACTTTACTTAATTACTAACTTTATTCTCTTGCCTTGTTTGTTTACTTTACTTACCATCTTTATTCTCTTTGCCTTGTTTGTTTACTTTACTTACTAACATTATTCTTTTTGCCTTGTTTGTTTACGTTACTTACTTACTAACGTTATTCTCTTTGCCTTGTTGTTTACTTTATTACTAACTTAATTTTCTTTGCCTTGTTTGTTTACTTTACTGACTTACTAACATTAGTCTCTTTGCCTTGTTTGTTGCCTTTACTTACTAACTTTATTCTCTTTGCCTTGTTTGTTTACTTTACTTACTTACTTACTAACTATATTCTCTTTGCCTTGTTTGTTTACTTTACTTACTTACTAACTATATTCTCTTTGCCTTGTTTGTTTACTTTACTTACTAACTTTATTTTCTTTGCCTTGTTTGTTTACTTTACTTACTTACTAACATTATTCTCTTTGCCTTGTTTGTTTACTTTACCTACTTACTTACTAACGTTATTCTCTTTGCCTTGTTTGTTTACTTTACTTACTAACGTTATTCTCTTTGCCTTGTTTGTTTACTTTACTTACTTGCTAACGTTATTGTCTTTGCCTTGTTTGTTTACTTTACTTACTTATTAACGTTATTCTCTTTGCCTTGTTTGTTTACTTTACTTACTAACTTTATTATCTTTTCCTTGTTTGTTTACTTTACTTACTTACTAACTATATTCTCTTTGCCTTGTTTGTTTACTTTACTTACTAACTTTATTCTCTTTGCCTTGTTTTTTTACTTTACTTACTAACATTATTCTCTTTGCCTTGTCTGTTTACACTTTACTTACTTACTAACGTTATTCTCTTTGACTTGTTTGTTTACTTTACTTACTTGCTAACGTTATTCTCTTTGCCTTGTTTATTTACTTTACTTACTTATTAACATTATTCTCTTTGCCTTGTTTGTTTACTTTACTTACGTACTAACGTTATTGTCTTTGCCTTGTTGGTTTACTTTACTTACTTACTAACATTATTCTCTTTGCCTTGTTTGTTTACTTTACTTATTTACTAACGTTATTCTCTTTACCTTATGTGTTGCATTTACTTACTTACTAACTATATTCTCTTTGCCTTGTTTATTTACTTTACTTACTTGCTAACGTTATTCTCTTTGCCTTGTTTATTTACTTTACTTACTTATTAACATTATTCTCTTTTCCTTGTTTGTTTACTTTACTTTCTTACTAACATTATATTCTTTGCCTTGTTTGTTTACTTTACTTAATTACTAACTTTATTCTCTTGCCTTGTTTGTTTACTTTACTTACCATCTTTATTCTCTTTGCCTTGTTTGTTTACTTTACTTACTAACATTATTCTTTTTGCCTTGTTTGTTTACGTTACTTACTTACTAACGTTATTCTCTTTGCCTTGTTTGTTTACTTTATTACTAACTTAATTTTCTTTGCCTTGTTTGTTTACTTTACTGACTTACTAACATTAGTCTCTTTGCCTTGTTTGTTGCCTTTACTTACTAACTTTATTCTCTTTGCCTTGTTTGTTTACTTTACTTACTTACTAACTATATTCTCTTTGCCTTGTTTGTTTACTTTACTTACTTACTAACTATATTCTCTTTGCCTTGTTTGTTTACTTTACTTACTAACTTTATTTTCTTTGCCTTGTTTGTTTACTTTACTTACTTACTAACATTATTCTCTTTGCCTTGTTTGTTTACTTTACCTACTTACTTACTAACGTTATTCTCTTTGCCTTGTTTGTTTACTTTACTTACTTACTAACTTTATTATCTTTTCCTTGTTTGTTTACTTTACTTACTTACTAACTATATTCTCTTTGCCTTGTTTGTTTACTTTACTTACTAACTTTATTCTCTTTGCCTTGTTTTTTTACTTTACTTACTAACATTATTCTCTTTGCCTTGTCTGTTTACACTTTACTTACTTACTAACGTTATTCTCTTTGACTTGTTTGTTTACTTTACTTACTTGCTAACGTTATTCTCTTTGCCTTGTTTATTTACTTTACTTACTTATTAACATTATTCTCTTTGCCTTGTTTGTTTACTTTACTTACGTACTAACGTTATTGTCTTTGCCTTGTTGGTTTACTTTACTTACTTACTAACATTATTCTCTTTGCCTTGTTTGTTTACTTTACTTACTTACTAACTATATTCTCTTTGCCTTGTTTGTTTACTTTACTTACTTACTAACTATATTCTCTTTGCCTTGTTTGTTTACTTTACTTACTAACTTTATTTTCTTTGCCTTGTTTGTTTACTTTACTTACTTACTAACATTATTCTCTTTGCCTTGTTTGTTTACTTTACCTACTTACTTACTAACGTTATTCTCTTTGCCTTGTTTGTTTACTTTACTTACTTACTAACTTTATTATCTTTTCCTTGTTTGTTTACTTTACTTACTTACTAACTATATTCTCTTTGCCTTGTTTGTTTACTTTACTTACTAACTTTATTCTCTTTGCCTTGTTTTTTTACTTTACTTACTAACATTATTCTCTTTGCCTTGTCTGTTTACACTTTACTTACTTACTAACGTTATTCTCTTTGACTTGTTTGTTTACTTTACTTACTTGCTAACGTTATTCTCTTTGCCTTGTTTATTTACTTTACTTACTTATTAACATTATTCTCTTTGCCTTGTTTGTTTACTTTACTTACGTACTAACGTTATTGTCTTTGCCTTGTTGGTTTACTTTACTTACTTACTAACATTATTCTCTTTGCCTTGTTTGTTTACTTTACTTATTTACTAACGTTATTCTCTTTACCTTATGTGTTGCATTTACTTACTTACTAACTATATTCTCTTTGCCTTGTTTATTTACTTTACTTACTTGCTAACGTTATTCTCTTTGCCTTGTTTATTTACTTTACTTACTTATTAACATTATTCTCTTTGCCTTGTTTGTTTACTTTACTTACGTACTAACGTTATTGTCTTTGCCTTGTTTGTTTACTTTACTTGCTTACTAACATTATTCTCTTTGCCTTGTTTGTTTACTTTACTTACTTACTAACTTTATTCTCTTTGCCTTGTGTGTTTACTTTACTTACTAACTATATTCTCTTTGCCTTGTTTGTTTATTTAACTTACTAACTTTATTCTCTTTGCCTTGTTTGTTTACTTTACTTACTTACTTACTAACGTTATTCTCTTTGCCTTGTTTGTTTACTTTACTTGCTTACTAACATTATTCTCTTTGCCTTGTTTGTTTACTTTACTTACTTACTAATGTTATTCTCTTTGCCTTGTTTGTTTACTTTACTTACTTACTAACATTATTCTCTTTGCCTTGTTTGTTTACTTTACTTACGTACTAACGTTATTCGCTTTGCCTTGTTTGTTTATTTAACTTACTTACTAACTTTATTCTCTTTGCCTTGTTTGTTTACTTTACTTACTTACTTACTAACATTATTCTCTTTGCCTTGTTTGTTTACTTTACTTACTTACTTATAACGTTATTCTCTTCGCCTTGTTTGTTACTTTACTTACTTACTAACGTTATTCTCTTTGCCTTGTTTGTTTACTTTACTTACTAACTTTATTCTCTTTGCCTTGTTTGTTTACTTTACTTACTTACTTACTAATGTTATTCTCTTTGCCTTGTTTGTTTACTTTACTTACTTACTAATGCTATTCTCTTTGCCTTGTTTGTTTACTTTACTAATAACTTTATTCTTTTTGCCTTGTTTGTTTACTTTACTTACTAACTTTATTCTCTTTGCCTTGTTTGTTATCTTTACTAATTCACTAACATTATTCTCTTTGCCTTGTTTGTTTACTTTATTAATAACTTTATTCTTTTTGCCTTGTTTCTTTACTTTACTTACTAACATTATTCTCTTTGCCTTGTTTGTTTACTTTATTAATAACTTTATTCTTTTTGCCTTGTTTGTTTACTTTACTTACTTATTAACATTATTCTCTTTGCCTTGTTTGTTTACTTTACTTACATACTAACATTATTGTCTTTGCCTTGTTTGTTTACATTACTTACTTACTAACTTTATTCTCTTTGCCTTGTGTGTTTACTTACCTTACTAACTTTATTCTCTTTGCCTTGTTTGTTGCCTTTACTTTCTAACTTTATTCTCTTTGCCTTGTTCGTTTACTTTAATTAACTTACTTACTAACTATATTCTCTTTGCCTTGTTTGTTTTACTTTACTTACTTATTAATGATATTCTCTTTGCCTTGTTTGTTTACTTTACTTACTTACTAACTTTATTCTCTTTGCCTTGTTTGTTGCCTTTACTTACTAACTTTATTCTCTTTGCCTTGTTCGTTTACTTTACTTTACTTACTTACTAACTATATTCTCTTTGCCTTGTTTGTTTACTGAACTTACTTACTAACTTTATTCTCTTTGCCTTGTTTGTTTACTTTACTTACTTACTAACTTTATTCTCTTTGCCTTGTTTGTTTACTTTACTTACTAACTTTATTCTCTTTGCCTTGTTTCTTTACTTTACTTACTTACTAACTTTATCCTCTTTGCCTTGTTTGTTTACTTTACTTACTTACTAACTTTATTCTCTTTGCCTTGTTTGTTTACTTTACTTACTAACTTTATTCTCTTTGCCTTGTTTGTTTACTTTACTTACTTAATGTTATTGTCTTTGCCTTGTTTGTTTACTTTACTTACTTACTAAATTATTCTCTTTGCCTTGTTTGTTTACTTTACTAATTTACTAACATTATTCTCTTTGCCTTTTTTGTTTACTTTATTAATAACTTTATTCTTTTTGCCTTTTTTATTTTTACTTTACTTACTAACTTTTTTTTCTTTGCCTTGTTTGTTTACTTTACTTACTTACTAACTATATTCTCTTTGCCTTGTTTGTTTACTGTACTTACTTATTAACAATATTCTCTTTGCCTTGTTTGTTTACTTAACTTACTTACTAACTTTAATCTCTTTGCCTTATTTGTTTACTTTACTTACTTACTAACTTTATTCTTTTTTCCTTGTTTGTTTACTTTACTTTCTTACTAACATTATTCTCTTTGCCTTGTTTGTTTACTTTTCTTAATTACTAACTTTATTCTCTTGCCTTGTTTGTTTACTTTACTTACTAACTTTATTCTCTTTGCCTTGTTTGTTTACTTTACTTACTAACATTATTCTTTTTGCCTTGTTTGTTTACTTTACTTACTTACTAATGTTATTCTCTTTGCCTTGTTTGTTTACTTTATTACTAACTTAATTTTCTTTGCCTTGTTTGTTTACTTTACTGACTTACTAACATTAGTCTCTTTGCCTTGTTTGTTGCCTTTACTTACTAACTTTATTCTCTTTGCCTTGTTTGTTTACTTTACTTACTTACTAACTATATTCTCTTTGCCTTGTTTGTTTACTTTACTTACTTACTAACTATATTTTCTTTGCCTTGTTTGTTTACTTTACTTACTAACTTTATTCTCTTTGCCTTGTTTGTTTACTTTACTTACTTACTAACATTATTCTCTTTGCCTTGTTTGTTTACTTTACTTACTAACGTTATTCTCTTTGCCTTGTTTGTTTACTTTACTTACTAACGTTATTCTCTTTGCCTTGTTTGTTTACTTTACTTACTTGCTAACGTTATTGTCTTTGCCTTGTTTGTTTACTTTACTTACTTATTAACGTTATTCTCTTTGCCTTGTTTGTTTACTTTACTTACTAACTTTATTCTCTTTTCCTTGTTTGTTTACTTTACTTACTTACTAACTATATTCTCTTTGCCTTGTTTGTTTACTTTACTTACTAACTTTATTATCTTTGCCTTGTTTGTTTACTTTACTTACTTACTAACATTATTCTCTTTGCCTTGTTTGTTTACTTTACTTACTTACTTACTAACGTTATTCTCTTCGCCTTGTTTGTTTACTTTACTTACCGTCTAACGTTATTCTCTTTGCCTTGTTTGTTTACTTTACTTACTTGCTAATGTTATTCTCTTTGCCTTTTTATTCTCTTGCCTTGTTTGTTTACTTTACTTACTAACTTTATTCTCTTTTCCTTGTTTGTTTACTTTACTTACTAACTTTATACTCTTTTCCTTGTTTCTTTACTTTACTTACTAACTTTATTCTCTTTGCCTTGCTTGTTTACTTTACTTACTAACATTATTCTCTTTGCCTTGTTTGTTTACTTTACTTACTTACTAACGTTATTCTCTTTACCTTATGTGTTGCATTTACTTACTTACTAACTGTATTCTCTTTGCCTTGTTTGTTTACTTTACTTACTAACTATATTCTCTTTGCCTTGTTTGTTTACTTTACTTACTAACTATATTCTCTTTGCCTTGTTTGTTTACTCTACTTACTTACTAACTATATTCTCTTTGCCTTGTTTGTTTACTTTACTTACTTATTAATGTTATTCTCTTTGCATTGTTTGTTTACTTTACTTACTTACTAACTTTATTCTCTTTGCCTTGTTTGTTTACTTTACTTACTAACTTTATTCTCTTTGCCTTGTTTGTTTACTTTACTTACTTACTAACGTTATTCTCTTTGCCTTGTTTGTTTACTTTACTTACTAACATTATTCTCTTTGCCTTGTTTGTTTACTTTACTTACTTACTTACTAACGTTATTCTCTTTGCCTTGTTTGTTTACTTTACTTACTTACTAACGTTATTCTCTTTGCCTTGTTTGTTTACTTTACTTACTTGCTAACTTTTATTCTCTTTGCCTTGTTTGTTTACTTTACTTACTAACTATATTCTCTTTGCCTTGTTTGTTTACTCTACTTACTTATTAACAATATTCTCTTTGCCTTGTTTGTTTACTTAACTTACTTACTAACTTTATTCTCTTTGCCTTATTTGTTTTCTTTACTTACTTACTAACTTTATTCTCTTTTCCTTGTTTGTTTACTTTACTTTCTTACTAACATTATATTCTTTGCCTTGTTTGTTTACTTTACTTAATTACTGACTTTATTCTCTTGCCTTGTTTGTTTACTTTACTTACCATCTTTATTCTCTTTGCCTTGTTTGTTTACTTTACTTACTAACATTATTCTTTTTGCCTTGTTTGTTTACGTTACTTACTTACTAACGTTATTCTCTTTGCCTTGTTTGTTTACTTTATTACTAACTTAATTTTCTTTGCCTTGTTTGTTTACTTTACTGACTTACTAACATTAGTCTCTTTGCCTTGTTTGTTGCCTTTACTTACTAACTTTATTCTCTTTGCCTTGTTTGTTTACTTTACTTACTTACTAACTATATTCTCTTTGCCTTGTTTGTTTACTTTACTTACTTACTAACTATATTCTCTTTGCCTTGTTTGTTTACTTTACTTACTAACTTTATTTTCTTTGCCTTGTTTGTTTACTTTACTTACTTACTAACATTATTCTCTTTGCCTTGTTTGTTTACTTTACTTACTTACTAACATTATTCTCTTTGCCTTGTTTGTTTACTTTACCTACTTACTTACTAACGTTATTCTCTTTGCCTTGTTTGTTTACTTTACCTACTTACTTACTAACGTTATTCTCTTTGCCTTGTTTGTTTACTTTACCTACTTACTTACTAACATTATTCTCTTTGCCTTGTTTGTTTACTTTACCTACTTACTTACTAACATTATTCTCTTTGCCTTGTTTGTTTACTTTACCTACTTACTTACTAACGTTATTCTCTTTGCCTTGTTTGTTTACTTTACTTACTAACGTTATTCTCTTTGCCTTGTTTGTTTACTTTACTTACTTGCTAACGTTATTGTCTTTGCCTTGTTTGTTTACTTTACTTACTTATTAACGTTATTCTCTTTGCCTTGTTTGTTTACTTTACTTACTAACTTTATTATCTTTTCCTTGTTTGTTTACTTTACTTACTTACTAACTATATTCTCTTTGCCTTGTTTGTTTACTTTACTTACTAACTTTATTCTCTTTGCCTTGTTTTTTTACTTTACTTACTAACATTATTCTCTTTGCCTTGTCTGTTTACACTTTACTTACTTACTAACGTTATTCTCTTTGACTTGTTTGTTTACTTTACTTACTTGCTAACGTTATTCTCTTTGCCTTGTTTATTTACTTTACTTACTTATTAACATTATTCTCTTTGCCTTGTTTGTTTACTTTACTTACGTACTAACGTTATTGTCTTTGCCTTGTTGGTTTACTTTACTTACTTACTAACATTATTCTCTTTGCCTTGTTTGTTTACTTTACTTATTTACTAACGTTATTCTCTTTACCTTATGTGTTGCATTTTCTTACTAACTATATTCTCTTTGCCTTGTTTATTTACTTTACTTACTTGCTAACGTTATTCTCTTTGCCTTGTTTATTTACTTTACTTACTTATTAACATTATTCTCTTTGCCTTGTTTGTTTACTTTACTTACGTACTAACGTTATTGTCTTTGCCTTGTTTGTTTACTTTACTTGCTTACTAACGTTATTCTCTTTGCCTTGTTTGTTTACTTTACTTACTTACTAACTTTATTCTCTTTGCCTTGTGTGTTTACTTTACTTACTAACTATATTCTCTTTGCCTTGTTTGTTTATTTAACTTACTTACTAACTTTATTCTCTTTGCCTTGTTTGTTTACTTTACTTACTTACTTACTAACGTTATTCTCTTTGCCTTGTTTGTTTACTTTACTTGCTTACTAACATTATTCTCTTTGCCTTGTTTGTTTACTTTACTTACTTACTAATGTTATTCTCTTTGCCTTGTTTGTTTACTTTACTTACTTATTAGCATTATTCTCTTTGCCTTGTTTGTTTACTTTACTTACGTACTAACGTTATTCGCTTTGCCTTGTTTGTTTATTTAACTTACTTACTAACTTTATTCTCTTTGCCTTGTTTGTTTACTTTACTTACTTACTTACTAACATTATTCTCTTTGCCTTGTTTGTTTACTTTACTTACTTACTTATAACGTTATTCTCTTCGCCTTGTTTGTTTACTTTACTTACTTACTAACGTTATTCTCTTTGCCTTGTTTGTTTACTTTACTTACTAACTTTATTCTCTTTGCCTTGTTTGTTTACTTTACTTACTTACTTACTAATGTTATTCTCTTTGCCTTGTTTGTTTACTTTACTTACTTACTAATGTTATTCTCTTTGCCTTGTTTGTTTACATTACTAATAACTTTATTCTTTTTGCCTTGTTTGTTTACTTTACTTACTAACTTTATTCTCTTTGCCTTGTTTGTTATCTTTACTAATTTACTAACATTATTCTCTTTGCCTTGTTTGTTTACTTTATTAATAACTTTATTCTTTTTGCCTTGTTTCTTTACTTTACTTACTAACATTATTCTCTTTGCCTTGTTTGTTTACTTTATTAATAACTTTATTCTTTTTGCCTTGTTTGTTTACTTTACTTACTTATTAACATTATTCTCTTTGCCTTGTTTGTTTACTTTACTTACATACTAACGTTATTGTCTTTGCCTTGTTTGTTTACATTACTTACTTACTAACTTTATTCTCTTTGCCTTGTGTGTTTACTTACCTTACTAACTTTATTCTCTTTGCCTTGTTTGTTGCCTTTACTTTCTAACTTTATTCTCTTTGCCTTGTTCGTTTACTTTAATTTACTTACTTACTAACTATATTCTCTTTGCCTTGTTTGTTTACTTTACTTACTTATTAATGATATTCTCTTTGCCTTGTTTGTTTACTTTACTTACTTACTAACTTTATTCTCTTTGCCTTGTTTGTTGCCTTTACTTACTAACTTTATTCTCTTTGCCTTGTTCGTTTACTTTACTTTACTTACTTACTAACTATATTCTCTTTGCCTTGTTTGTTTACTGAACTTACTTACTAACTTTATTCTCTTTGCTTTGTTTGTTTACTTTACTTACTTACTAACTTTATTCTCTTTGCCTTGTTTGTTTACTTTACTTACTAACTTTATTCTCTTTGCCTTGTTTCTTTACTTTACTTACTTACTAACTTTATCCTCTTTGCCTTGTTTGTTTACTTTACTTACTTACTAACTTTATTCTCTTTGCCTTGTTTGTTTACTTTACTTACTAACTTTATTCTCTTTGCCTTGTTTGTTTACTTTACTTACTTAATGTTATTGTCTTTGCCTTGTTTGTTTACTTTACTTACTTACTAAATTATTCTTTTTGCCTTGTTTGTTTACTTTACTAATTTACTAACATTATTCTCTTTGCCTTTTTTGTTTACTTTATTAATAACTTTATTCTTTTTGCCTTTTTTTTTTTTACTTTACTTACTAACTTTTTTTTCTTTGCCTTGTTTGTTTACTTTACTTACTTACTAACTATATTCTCTTTGCCTTGTTTGTTTACTGTACTTACTTATTAACAATATTCTCTTGTCCTTGTTTGTTTACTTAACTTACTTACTAACTTTATTCTCTTTGCCTTATTTGTTTACTTTACTTACTTACTAACTTTATTCTTTTTTCCTTGTTTGTTTACTTTACTTTCTTACTAACATTATTCTCTTTGCCTTGTTTGTTTACTTTACTTAATTACTAACTTTATTCTCTTGCCTTGTTTGTTTACTTTACTTACTAACTTTATTCTCTTTGCCTTGTTTGTTTACTTTACTTACTAACATTATTCTTTTTGCCTTGTTTGTTTACTTTACTTACTTACTAATGTTATTCTCTTTGCCTTGTTTGTTTACTTTATTACTAACTTAATTTTCTTTGCCTTGTTTGTTTACTTTACTGACTTACTAACATTAGTCTCTTTGCCTTGTTTGTTGCCTTTACTTACTAACTTTATTCTCTTTGCCTTGTTTGTTTACTTTACTTACTTACTAACTATATTCTCTTTGCCTTGTTTGTTTACTTTACTTACTTACTAACTATATTTTCTTTGCCTTGTTTGTTTACTTTACTTACTAACTTTATTCTCTTTGCCTTGTTTGTTTACTTTACTTACTTACTAACATTATTCTCTTTGCCTTGTTTGTTTACTTTACTTACTAACGTTATTCTCTTTGCCTTCTTTGTTTACTTTACTTACTAACATTATTCTCTTTGCCTTGTTTGTTTACTTTACTTACTTGCTAACGTTATTGTCTTTGCCTTGTTTGTTTACTTTACTTACTTATTAACGTTATTCTCTTTGCCTTGTTTGTTTACTTTACTTACTAACTTTATTCTCTTTTCCTTGTTTGTTTACTTTACTTACTTACTAACTATATTCTCTTTGCCTTGTTTGTTTACTTTACTTACTAACTTTATTATCTTTGCCTTGTTTGTTTACTTTACTTACTTACTAACATTATTCTCTTTGCCTTGTTTGTTTACTTTACTTACTTACTTACTAACGTTATTCTCTTCGCCTTGTTTGTTTACTTAACTTACCGTCTAACGTTATTCTCTTTGCCTTGTTTGTTTACTTTACTTACTTGCTAATGTTATTCTCTTTGCCTTTTTATTCTCTTGCCTTTTTTGTTTACTTTACTTACTAACTTTATTCTCTTTTCCTTGTTTGTTTACTTTACTTACTAACTTTATACTCTTTTCCTTGTTTCTTTACTTTACTTACTAACTTTATTCTCTTTGCCTTGCTTGTTTACTTTACTTACTAACATTATTCTCTTTGCCTTGTTTGTTTACTTTACTTACTTACTAACGTTATTCTCTTTACCTTATGTGTTGCATTTACTTACTTACTAACTGTATTCTCTTTGCCTTGTTTGTTTACTTTACTTACTAACTATATTCTCTTTGCCTTGTTTGTTTACTTTACTTACTTACTAACTATATTCTCTTTGCCTTGTTTGTTTACTCTACTTACTTACTAACTATATTCTCTTTGCCTTGTTTGTTTACTTTACTTACTTATTAATGTTATTCTCTTTGCATTGTTTGTTTACTTTACTTACTTACTAACTTTATTCTCTTTGCCTTGTTTGTTTACTTTACTTACTAACTTTATTCTCTTTGCCTTGTTTGTTTACTTTACTTACTTACTAACGTTATTCTCTTTGCCTTGTTTGTTTACTTTACTTACTAACATTATTCTCTTTGCCTTGTTTGTTTACTTTACTTACTTACTTACTAACGTTATTCTCTTTGCCTTGTTTGTTTACTTTACTTACTTACTAACGTTATTCTCTTTGCCTTGTTTGTTTACTTTACTTACTTGCTAACTTTATTCTCTTTGCCTTGTTTGTTGACTTTACTTGCTTACTAATGTTATTCTCTTTGCCTTGTTTGTTTACTTTACTTACTTATTAGCTTTATTCTCTTTGCCTTGTTTGTTTACTTTACTTACTTACTAACATTATTCTCTTTGCCTTGTTTGTTTACTGTAGTACTAACTTTATTCTCTATGCCTTGTTTGTTTACTTTACTTACTTACTAACATTATTCTCTTTGCCTTGTTTGTTTACTTTACTTACTAAGTTTATTCTCTTTGCCTTGTTTGTTTACTTTACTTACTTACTAACGTTATTCTCTTTGCCTTGTTTGTTTACTTTACTTACTTACTAAGTTTATTCTCTTTTCCTTGTTTGTTTACTTTACTTACTTACTAACATTATTGTCTTTGCCTTGTTTGTTTACTTTACTTACTTACTAACATTATTCGCTTTGCCTTGTTTGTTTACTTTTCTTACTTACTAACGTTATTCTCTTTGCCTTGTTTGTTTACTTTACTAACTAACGTTATTCTCTCTGCATTGTTTGTTTACTTTACTTACTTACTAATTTTATGCTCTTTGCCTTGTTTGTTTACTTTACTTACTAACTCTATTCTCTTTGCCTTGTTTGTTTACTTTACTTACTTACTAACTTTATTCTCTTTGTCTTGTTTGTTTAATTTACTTACTTACTAACTTTATTCTCTTTGCCTTGTTTGTTTACTTTACTTACTTACTAACTTCATTATTTTAGTCTTGTTTTTTACTTTACTTACTTACTAACTTTATTCTCTTTGCCTTGTTTGTTTACTTTACTTACTTACTAACTTTATTCTCTTTGCCTTGTTTGTTTACATTACTTACTTACTAACGTTATTCTCTTTGCCTTGTTTGTTTACTTTACTTACTAACTTTATTCTCTTTGGCTTGAAACAGAAAAGCCCGATTCTGCCCGTCTGAGCACTCTAGCACCTTCATTTATTATTTGAGATTTCTCAAACTGGCATAGATTGTTAACATCAATGACAGCTTGGTCGAGTTCGAAAACTGGCCAGATCGAAGCAGTTATATCAGAGTTACGGTCCTTGTTTAGCTGAACAAGAATAGCCTGATTCTGTCCATGTGAGCACTCTAGATAGCACCTTCATTCATTATTTGAGTTTTCTCCAACTTGCACAGATTGTTAACATCAATGACAGCTTGGTCGAGTTCGAAAACTGGCCAGATCGAAGCAGTTATATCAGAGTTACGGTCCTTGTTTAGCTGAAAAAGAATAGCCTAATTCTGCCCGTTTGAGCACTCTAGATAGCATCTTCATTTATTATTTGAGTTTTCTCAAACTGGCACAGATTATTAACATCAATGACAGCTCGGTCGAGTTTGATAACCAGCCAGATCGAAGCGGTAACACCAGAGTTATGGTCCTTGTTTATATTTGAGTCTGATGGACATGGTCCTTATGTCTTAGATAACAGTGAGCCCAGGACTTACTGAGAACGGTTCTGCAATGCTCTCAAGATAGCGTTTAACTGGCCAGACTCTCTTACACATAGTCAAACGAATTGTCATTACGCACTCATTGTTAAAAAAACCGAAAAAACATCAATCTATCTATCTTCCTTTAATTCCAAACCCCTGCTGGGGACGTAGGAATGGCACGCGTCTATCTGAACATCCTCACTTTTTAAAGGACGTTTCCTGAAGGCACTTTTATACATCATTTTGAGGTCAAAATGGAATTATTCTATACATCTTAAAAAACAAGACTTTAACATTCTGGAGTTGTACTATCATAAACACCGTCGCCACCGTTTAACTTCAACGCATCAAGTTCAAACATCATGAACTTAGGGAAGGATGATCAATGTGACGGGCACAACTTCATCAGAAATCTTCAAGAGCAGCGTCTCATCTCACTAACTAGGTGATGCATCAACCATTGCCCCAACTCTCTAGCAGATATTTTAACACCTAATAATTGTTCTGGCCATGTTATTAAATTCAGTTCATTAGTTTTCTGAATTAAAATCCCGAACAAAATAATGGCCGCCATGGTTGTTTCTTCTTTGTTTTTTTATGTTGATTTATACGCTTGATGCGGTTATATGTATCATATAAGGGATACCATTATTTTGCATAAAAACTATCATATACTATTTATATATGACCAGTGTTGTGTAATAACATCGATTTGTTAATAAATCGACATCTGTACAGTGCTCAAAGAAAATTATTTTAAGAGACAGGCCCAGGGCTTGTTGCTTCTGAAAATGGACAGGCCCCGATTTGAAATGGACAGGCCCTGATTTGAAATGGACAGGCCCTGATTTAAAATGGAAAGGTCCAATATTTTTTTCTTATTGGAAATGTGTCTTTATTCACTTTTATAGCACACATTAGTTTTGTTACGTATGTATTAATCAAGCTCAGAACCTCCTCTGACTATATTTTTCTTTTTGCTACCACTTTATGCTCCCTGGTCAGCGGACTTATTTACCATTTCGTTTAAAATATGTTAGAATAGAATATTACATAGTAATTTATAACCAATGCAAAGGAGAGTACTAGCACTTTTGCCAAACGATAATAATCAGAGCCGACTTGGTGAAACTGGAGCTAAACTTGGAGCCAAATTTTTAATCAGGTTTTATGAGACTATCAGAGCCTCCTCTGGCTATATTTTTTCTTTTTGTCACCACTTTCTCCAAGTAAAGAATTAGGAGCATAGACTAGAATTCATTTAAAAGTAGGATTCCAGGAACTCCTTACACCTTAAATAATGAATAGAAATATACTGTATACCTGTATTTATACATATACAGTATATTTTTCTTTCCATCAACATGTATTTGTAAAGGACAGTTTTTCTTATTTGATTATGTAAAAAAAAAAAAAAAAAATATTTTTTATCCGAAATTATGTACCATCCGAACTACTATGACACCGCACTTTCACGGCCCGAACATTTCACAAACATTCAATCGAAATACCATCAATAATGATTTTTTTTCATGCATTAGTGTGTTTTTAATGACAAAAACGGTATTTCTTATCACAAAGGAAAGAAAACACAACTCTAATAGCAGAATAATGAGTTTTATGTCAACAATTGTCGACCTCAAAGTTGTGACAAACTGCCGACACGAAGCCAGGCAAAATATTCAAACTTCTTATTGTTTCAATGTGTGTATAACACATTTTAATTACTTTATTGCAAGTGTTTTCACAGTTCACAATACACATGGGAGTATTTTGTCTTGAGGAACTTGAGCTTGAGATCCAGTAAAACTGATTTTTTTTTTTGATTTTTTTTTTAGACAGGCCCGACGGGCTCCTCGTCTGCAAAATGAGACAGGCCCGGAATGGATTTCGAGGAGCCCCGGGCGTCGGGCTATCCTATTTCTTGAGCACTGCTGTAAAGCATATTTCTGGCCAGGGAGAAAAAAATCAGTAAACACGATGGGACTATTTACGCGGAGGCCTCATCACAACATACCCCGCCTTACCCGCGGTTTATGACTGAAGACACAGGTTGGACGGGGTAGGATAATTAATAGGCCGCACATGTGATGACACTGACCATATTACACCTCACAATAATTCTGTTATACATGTACCTCACAATACTTCCATTATTGTCTCTATTTGGGGCGTCCGTGGCCGAGTAGTTGCCCCTCACTGCTGTGGGTTCGATCCCTCATGGGCCTAGTAATCTTTATGTGAGAAGGCGTTCAGCTGGCTTGGGGAACGTCAGTGGTTCTACCCGCCCGTGCCTGAAAATTGTCTGGAGAGGCACCTGGGGTCTTCCTCCACCGATGGATGGTGGAAAAGGTGCCAATAAATTATGACCTTAGCTGTTGGTTTGACTTTCAAATCCAATTCAATTGGCATGCTCTGTATGGAAACAATATCGTCTTGCTGTTACTAAAAACTGTTTACTTTGTACTAGCCATTAATAAAAACTAATTAAAGGCAAAAAGTTACTTGGATTAAATTGTGATTGTTTAAAACTGATAAATATCTAGAAATTTCCATGTAGAAAAGCAAAAATCAGATTATTGTTTAAATTGTAATTTTTAACCAGTGCATCTGTTTAAACACTGCAAATCATGATAAAGGTTGTGATAATAAAAGGGACACATGGCAGCCTTGAAATAGATACAAAACATTTGACTTAGCACCTCGAAAAATTAATGCAGTATCATTGTGACTTTAAGCGTGCGTGTATACAGTTCAATATAAAATAGTAAAATTTCATATTTTACATATTTTAATTGTTATTCTTTGATAGGTTGAAATTTATTCTAATAATAATTATTTGTAAAATATGCAAGTTATGTAGAAAAGCTTACAGGATGCTGCAAATAATAATGATAAATAATGTCCCTTTAAGGATTAAGTTGAATCAGTGTTTCTGCCTTTTGATATAGGGGGAGTGGTATTGTATGGTAGAGTGAGGACAATTATGTGAGAGTGAGGACAATTATGAGGCTGGTGGTATTGTGATCTGTAGTGGTGTGGGGGTGGTTATGTGGAAAATGGTAGGGTAATAAAATAACCTTTTTTTTTCTTCAGAAAAAAACATACAAAGAATAAGAGGTTGGATGATGTAAATTTTCTTGAGAAACGGATACCTATATTGTTTCTATTTGATCACATCTACAGAGATTTATGTTGTGTGTTATAATTGTTTTCCTTGATCAGGTGAAGAAGCGGCCCTTAACGCCTCAGCTACCATCAGTGCTCATGTGCCGCAAAACTTGCCAGCCATCTGCCAGTCTTCGAGTCCAAACCCCTTAACTTGAAGAAAGACATTAACAAACAAATATACGAAGTCATTCAATAAGTTCTGTCACTAACGCGTTTTAACAATTATGTGCTCGTTGTGAGTGTTGATTTCAATACCATTCCATTGATGGTAAAATGAATGCTGTATCTTTTGGTAAAATGAATGCTGTATCTTTTGTGTGACAAAAGTTATGGAACATTTAATATACATCACTTATACATACTGAGGCATTTTCGTCCTGATTTTTTTTCAAGTGTGTTAACTGTTACTTTTTTAAATGCCTGTTTCTCTTTAAGCACCTGTCTAGGACCTTTGAAATTTCTCATACATTACCAGTTATATCTGTGCATTACAAGATTCAGAATTTAAGCAAGGAAAGATGAAAAGGCATTGTCTTAGAAATTAACATTTTAAGCTAACATGTAAAATTAATTTAATGATAAATGGACATTAAATGGAAGGGCAGTCTTCCGAAATAGCGTTTTTGGATGATCAATATTTTCACTAAACATTGTGCAAAATTCTACAATAATGTGTTGAATATAAAATTTAAACACTGAAGGACTAGGATTTGTAAAAAAATATGAAAACATATTAATACTATGAGAATAATTACGACATTTAAAAGATATTATAACATTTCTGTAAACAAAATGAAGAAAATCAGTGTTATTTCCGCTAAAATTAGCGGATATGCATTCACTCATATCTGGTTCCGAATTATCGACAATCATTTTCATGGATTATAGGCGAATAACAACAGATGGCATACAAGAAAATTTAAAGGCATAGAATTATTTAAATAATTTTTACAACGTTTTGTAACAAGGACATTTTCAGAGATGCCAGTATCCAAAAGGTGTGGTAGGGGGAGGTAATTCAGGGGTATAAATAACCGGAATTTTTTCATTTTTGTTGTGGAATTTAAGAGAGCGAACCCAGTAGTACTATAAATGCACTACTTTATCTCAGTGTAATATCCAGTTCAAAGGATATATGCCTAGTGACAGAACTTTTTGAATAACCCTCGTATGTAAGCTTAGAGCATCTACATACTTATTTGCTATGATTTTGATTTAACATGAACTACATATTTATTGTTCGGGGCGCTTGTTTGAGCCAAAGGTTTTTCTGCAGTAGCTTGAGCAATTTAAATAATACGTAAATCAAGTTTATTTCACTAGAACTGGTATTTTTAGTGGTAAATAGAAATTACCTTAGTTTTGAAAATTGGTTGAGAAATAAATATTTTACAGCCCAAATGATTTTTTGATGAGGCTTTTCCCATGTTGGCGGGACAGCAGAAAATTAAGATATTTCATATTACTTTAGTTAGCCTTCATATTTTGCTATAAAACTTTCAGGGTGTCTTAATTTATGATTATCCAACAATTTAAAGCCATTTTTGGATAAACATTCCAAAAAAAAAATAAAAAATCAGATTTTTCATGCTGCAGAATTTTGCATTGAAAATGCCCCGTCAAAAACAGCTTTCGCACATGAAATTTTTATTTCTCAACCGATTTTGAAAAGTAAGGTATTTTTATTTACCACTAAAAATTTCTGTTTCACTGATATACAACTTATTTAGGTACGAGATGTATTTTGTCTGAAAGTCCAAAAAACCTTTGGCTGAAACAAGCGCCCCAAACAATAGTACTAGAATACTAAATAGTACTTAACTCTTAGAAGGTAATCATGAATTTTTGTTAGAGGTGACCTGTATTGAAAGGTCATCATGTATGCACCTGTATTAGAGGTGATCTGTCTTAAAGTTTAACTGTCTAAGAACCTTTATTAGAGGTGACCTGTCTTAGAAGGCCATCATGTATGAACCTTTGTTAGAGGTGACCTGTCTTAGAAGGTCATCATATATGAACCTGTATTTGAGGTTATCTATGCTAAAAAGCCATCATGTATGGTCTTATGTAAGATTTGACTAGTATTGAAAGGTCATCATATATGAACCTGTATTGGGCGGTTTACCGTATAATCCCTAATAAAAGTTCCCGGGGCGTAACATTTTTGAAAAGAGGGGCAATTATTTGTTACCAAAAATACATTATTTAACATTTAAATCAGACATTATTTAATGATTTTCTTTACCAAGAAAAGCAAAGTATGCATGCCAATCAATTAATGCATCGTTTTTTTTTGCACCTAAATATTATTTCTGAAAAAATGGTGGGGTGAGGGAGGGGGGATGGGGGCGTTTATTAGGGATTATACAGTATATTCAAGCCCCATTACGTGATTGAACCCACGTAAATTTCTGAATCACATAAGAGAAATACCATACTAATAATGTTTATCCGTCTTATTCAGTATTATGTAATTTACAGAACTGGTTCAGAATTGCAAAGACTTTCGAGTGCTTGAAAGTCGAAACGAATATTATTTCTTTTATATAATCAGCATCATAGTTGTTCAGATGCATGATTTTAACATAAAATATCTTCGTAATTGCTTTCAAGTTTTTATACATTATTTTAAAGGCCTGTCTTGAAATACTAGATGAGTGACTTTGCATTACTAGTTTTAATGAACGAGTTGGATAAAATGATTGGATCTCTGCTGGGCATCCTATCTTTTTATCCAACGAGTTTATTAAAATCAATAATACAGTCACAAATGTAATATTCTGTTAATCACATAACACACCTACGACATGATAGTTTCACTTTAATGTTATCAATTTACCTTATATACGGCGGGAATTTGTAAGAGAAGTCATGACGTTGTTTACATGACGCCGCTACGTTGCGCGGCTGTAAATGCGTTCGCACTACAAATAATGTGACAAATTTAACGTTACTAACATGCATTTCATGGAGTAAGATTTCTGAACGTATCGTATGATATACCATGCAAACAATTGGGATTACATATTTTACTGTATACAAATAGTGATTTGGCCCTAATTTGCATCTGTAATACACTAGTGTATTAAGATAAATAAGTCACGGCTTTATTGTACTACCAGAAGCCATGTTATGTGATAAAATGTATTATTAGTGTAGCATGTTCAACATGACCAAATATGTAATAGATAGAGTATGGTCTCATCTCGTTGGTTTAAACAACGAGATGGACGTAGCCCATCAAGCTGCTTAAACCAACCAACGAGATGGGAAAATACTCTATTTGTTTTGTAGCCTGTCCATTTCAACTGTCTGTTATACTCTTAACTTCCATTAACTGGTAGTTAGAGTCTACACCATTTATTCTGACAGGTGTTATTTTTGAAATAAATCATTTACACATGTGAAATACAAAAGAAATTTCAGTGACCATGCTACAACACCTTTTGTTTACTTCAGACTCGACATTGACATGGCTTATATTTGATCAAAATTGCCTTTGGTGCTTTGTTTTTCAATCCAACAAGTGCATATTACACTCGAAATGTATGTTAGTTACCAGAAAAAGTATAAATAAGTATAAAGAAGATCTGCTTGAAACGTTCCTTAAATGGTGGACAATTCCTTTATTGTGTCACCTGCGTAGCATGGCACACACTTAGGATCACTTTGTCCGTCATCCATTGTCGTCCGTCCGTCACACTTTAACCTACAACCTAACATTGACCTTAACTTGAAAAGTATGTCACCTATGTTCATCAAACTTCACACATATATTCATCTTACAACACAGAATAGAGTTGCGCATGACCAAAAAACTGACTTTCTTTTCAGCAGAGTTATGCACCTTTTCATAACACTTTCCTGCAACCTAGCCAAGCTCATAACTGGCCATTACTTAAAAAGTATTTGACCTATGTTCATGATGTTCAAAGGAATGTCGTAACACATGCCTAGTAAATCTGACTTCCAATTTGACAGAGTTATGCTCCTTTTCATTAAACTTTAACCTGCAACCTAATCTAGCTCATAAGTTATGATAACACGCAAAATATTGACCTATGGTCATGACATTTTATGCAGTTCTTCCTTATCAATTAAATTCCTTCCTTATCAATTATCCAATGCAGGTTTATGCCCCTTTTCATGAACTTTAACACTTAAAAATAACTGCTTCATAATTCATGAAGGATTGAACCCCGTCTTCAAAGTTTATAGTTAAATTGTACTTGCTGAAATAAGCCCACGGAAGGCAACACAAGTGTTTCGTAAAACACCCGGTTAGTTTGCATTTTGGACACCGTCAGATACCGTCAAAATTGTGTTCACCATCAAATTCTTGGAAAAATTCTGTAGCCTGCCTTTTCAAACTTAAATGACACAGCTCTGCCCCTTGAAATTGTTAAAAACATTAAACGCTTTTCTCTCAGATCTTCAAACTAGGCCAGAATAGGTCAGTCGCTAGTCTTGGACAACTTTATGTTACCAACTGATTAAACATTTTGTCCGTTTAATACTTGGGTTTGGTACATTTTAAATCATTGTCTGCAATGGGATTATTAGCTTGACTTTTTCAAATTGTCATTAGTCTTGATCGCCGTCTGCGCCCGGGTTAAAGTTTGCATGTAAGCTTGTATCTCCAAAAGTACTTTACATAATGGATTAAATGTCACACATGTATACGGCATCATTAGACAACATCGTACAGCCAGGATCTATAACTCATGCTTTTAACAAAATTATGGCCCCTTTTATACTAAGAATATTTGGTTCAAGTCCCATTTTCCATATTTTATGTTGATGTACATGGACGATGAGCCTGGCATGTTCATGCCTGTTAGGCGCCATATAACCTGTAATGTGTTGGTGCGCCTTAAAACCCCAATTCAATTCAATTCAAGTTTGTATGTAAGCTTGTATATCCGAAACTACTTCACATAATAGATTGAAACTTCACACATGTATTTGGCATCATTTGACAACATCATACAGCCAGGTTCTATAACTCTTTCTCTTATTTGAACAGAATTATGGCCTCTTTTATACTTACACAATTTGGTTAACATGTGCAAAATTCTGTTCTGCAATTACGCAACAGTATGCACTTCAACAGTTTCCAAATAAACAACAAAGCCTTGAAAGTTGAGCGTCTGGACTGACAGTTAATGCTTTTTGTTATACACTTCTCTATTTCAGATTTGTGCGAGTGTTACTATGTATCTATATCCCATACTCTTTCCTTTTAGGAACTCCAATCCCTGCCCAAAGACGATCCAAATAGACTGGAGTTAATGCGGAAATATGGTGTTATTTATCGAAGATTTGACTCAGTGAGTGGACATCATTAAGCATAAATTTAATAAAATATTTCATATGATGTTTGCAGCGGCGGGCGAGACACACTCGGACCGAGGTCTTGTTAATAATATTTATTATCAGTAAAAATATATAAAGTATTAATATTTAATCTGACAGATAACCATAGATTCTACTAAAGTTTTATAATAGAGGTAGTACGACCAATCAGATTGGCCGACGATTCAGACAAACATTTGTGAGCTCGACGCTGATTGGCTAATTCTCAATCCGCCACAAAACAAAAACTTCAAAATTTATGCTGCTTGTGATAGAAACACATTTTAACTCTTGCTCTTTCTGCAACAGTATACACAGTTGTCTGTAGCGCAATAATTAACTGGCTATATAGATATATAGTAGTAGATAGTAGTATCGATATAATAGTGAAAGGCGACCATATTAGATATATTAGTATAGGAAATAGATAACCATAGATTTAGGAATCTGTTTGCCAACAATATGACAGAAAATAAGAAAAATAGTAAAGATACTAACTGGAAACTTAAGCTAGAATGTAGTATGAATAACACCAGTTACAGTAGCAGTAAAAGTAGTGATAGCGAGACAGAAAGTGAGAGCGATAGTGATTGCAGTACATGCTCAAGCTCGTACATGTAAGTGGAAAATCAGAGTTAGACAATTCAATAACAAGTTTCTTTACATGCTCCCGTACCACACAGGGCACTAACAAGCTCATTAAGAGCTATAGGGACAGTCTAATAGGGAGTAGTGTAAAAGAGGTATTTGTTAAAGAGGTGGAAACAGGAACACCTGATCGAACCCCTAGTCAGTACAGCAATAAGTAGTGAAAATGATGTAGAAATAAAAGGGGATTCACGGGCGAGGAAAGTAAGATAGGAACCCCATAAGAGGACAGTGTAGGTTTACCTGAGGAGAATAGCGAACTATGGCAAACATGAAGTAAAAGGCGGGATCAGATCCCAGTCAAACTGACAACAAAAATCATCTCGGTAATAATGACACTGTGCACCATGAGTTGTCCATTTACGGTGAACTGCAATAAGGTAGTAACGGCATTCATTAAGCATGTAGGCAGTTTCTTTTGTAGGCAAGTAAACGTAGGTAAAAGTAAAAATCCACAGTTCATGATAGCACAGGATAGGCTTGAATAGCCAAGCAATTCACATACGATAAGATGGACTATAAACTAATCCCGGCAATCCCCCACCCCAAGAATAGCACAGACAGCATAGAGAGTCATTAACATCAACATTGCAAAACACATGGCCGAGGAACAACTGAAAGCCTACCTGGATGAATAACACAACCACATAACGTACATTGCAAACAAACACCCAAACACAAAAACACAGCCCCTTCAGGAGAGCAATCATACCCTCATCAATAAAAACACAATCGGGGGTTAATGTAAAATTAACCCTGGCTTTGCTATAGCCCCAATAAGTTGCAATCAGTGACTGCCAAATGTTTGGGCAGAGTACAATAATCCATCCTATCCACACTGTGCAGAATCACATATTGGCGCAGAATGTAAGCAAAGAGACCACAAAAAATATGCTAACTGCAAACAGAACACAGCGCTGCCTACAAAGGCTGCCCGAAATATCAGCAATACATACAGTCAATAAACAGCAGAAATACAGAAAACACATGACACTCAGCACAAGCCACCAGGCCTGACACCACCAACATATAATGCAATGACGCATAACACAAAAAGCCACTTGCCCCAACATCTAAGTCAGAATGCGTCCAGGCTAGGCCTAAGTTAAACTCACAAACACAATCTTCTGCTATAACAGCAGAAAAAATAACAAGAAAAGTGTTCTATCGCAAACAAAATCGTACCAAAACTTGGGTCACAAGTAGATAAGGAAACATAAGAACGCATTATAACAGAGACAATACAGGCAGAAATGACCACACAAACCACAGCACCAATCACCACCACCCCTAACACCATAGCAAACAGGCTACAGAGAACACAGATGAGACAAAGAGAGCCCCTCCTTCCAATACCCCACTTGGATAACAAACCCCATTACACACCAGCATATGAACAACGCAGACCATACATAGGGCATAGTGGACCCACCCCCACCCCACCACCCCGATTGGGGTAACATTCACTATAATGCATACGGGCTGGAATACGAGCAACATCGTATACATCCAGTAAACAGAAGACCCCTCCCACAATGGCCACTCAGGTGTTACATACCCCACACCCGGTATTAGACCAAGTAGATTAAGTACCCCAAATATAGCCCCAACCAGTATTACTATGTTAAATTCAGTAAATACTGAAAAGGTGATCCCTTGGAAGTATGGAAGTATGGAAGGGAATCCGGGTCAAAAGTCTTAATGTGTTAATTGTATTTCTGCAATGTCTTCTGTGTAAATAAAGCATATTTGTTTTTTTTGTGTGGCAAATGCAGTATTACAACCTTGCAACTTCAAACGTCAAATGATATGCATTGTACAAGGTTCATACAGCCTTAAAAGGTCCTTCAGAGTAGCCTTCTAAAGTCCTTAAATCCACTCCAGCCTTAAAAAGTCCTTAAAGAGTCCTTAAATTTCTTACAAAATATAGGTCTTTGAATTACATAATCAGTCGATTAATTATACAAGAGGATTAATATCTGACGTAGTTTAAAAAAAACGGCAAAAACACAAAAAAATGGCCGATAATGTTATGAGTTTAAAACCGGGCCTTAAAAATGGGTTATTAGATATTTAAAAGTGCTTAAAAAGTCCTTAAATTTCATAATGATAATTCTGTATAAGCCATGTTGTATATCAAAGTTTAATACCCTATAATTCTTTGTTAGAAATGCAATATTGCAACCTTGCAACTTTTCAATTTGATCGATTTATATTGTAAATTGTCAATTCTACATTTTGCTAGTTGCATACTTATTGCTTTATAGTGGAAAATAGAAAATGACAACTTGCATGTTACTTACATGTCAACTGATTTCAAATTAAGGGTGTTTTAGTGCTCTTTTTATAATGTCCTTTTTCTATAAATACAATGCGGGAAATATCGATTGTAGCGCCGCTTAATGTAATTTGGACGATTGCACCATTATGACAACAGGGGCCCCTACTGTATCTACTGGACTGGTCCCTTGGCATTTTCGCAATCTCTTGGGCCGTCTTATATCTTGCGGTGTAAGTGTTGTCTAATCCGAAAGTGGGTTTTTCATTCTGCAGCTCTGATCTGAAAAGTGAGCAGCTAAAAATAGATCAGCGCAAATCCGATATGCTAAAAATAGGCGCTCACTTTGAAATTCTTTCTGAAGGTCATAAAATGGCGGACAGAATGTCTTTACTCGTTTGTAATAATTGTTGACTTATGAATACTTGTTTTTTGAAAAAGAGAATTTAATCGTTGTAGTTTTATACTTCATGATAGCGATAATTCATCTCAAATGATGTATATTAGCATAGAAATTAGTCAATTTAATGTTTTTTCTTCTTTTCCGCGCCCCAACCCTAGTCTCATTTATTTGATGTCTTGGGTGCTTTTTTTACATATGAACATTTATAGATGCACCCTAAATGGAGGACGGCACATATCAAAAATCGTCTTGCCGTTCGTAGATGTGTATTTTATGCACTACCCTGACCCTCACCCACAGGAGACCTTGCCAAAAAAAAAATATATGTAGGGAATATAGTTTGAGAAATTATATAGGTTTACCACCACCAATTACATGTAAACCAGGTGTAGTCGAATGTAGTTCCTATAATAAAAAGTAATCCCTCCATTTCGATGGAAATGGGCATTATAAGTAGGGGAAAACTGCCCATTTCTATTCGATTTTGTGGTTATATGTATAAGAAGCGTATTAATAGGTTTTACTGGATCACTGATGAACATTTTCGAAATTTCGACTCTATGCTTACACTTTGTGAGCAATGAAAACAGTCGATCAATAAAAACAGCTGTACCCTTGACCTGTTTAGTAAACAAACAAGAACTTTCTTACATGTCTTGTGACCCAAAGTTTTCTGGTGATTTTTCAAGTGGAAAAATAGTTTTCTATATGAAACATTACACTGCTGCATTATCCATACTTGAGTTGAATTTGCAGCAAATCATTAATATGTGACACTTTAACATTGGTGTCTATGGGGAAAATAATTAGTGCTTTCTTACCTATAAGAGATGAAGCAGTAATTAGGACTCGCTCAGATTCGTACCTAGGGACACTTTTCCGATTACAGTTGGTAAAATGAGCTCAGAAATAATTTTTCAATAGTTTATTACATAGGTTTTGAGCGTTTTTAGTCCAATTTTGTCTATAAAAGCCGTAATTTTGAGTTTCATTTTTTTTTTCGTGTTTAAAATGACGTATTGGTGAAGTGTTTGTAGTTGAACTATGTCTTTTTGGTATCAACATGTAGGGTTGCATGTTTGCAACATGTTTTCATGAATTAAGTCTGCATGACAACAGGTTTGGTAGGCATGAAACCACTAAATCTTTCCCCTACCCCCCTAAAATAGGATACTGTGAAAAATGAAGATTTGTGTAAAAGGTGAAATATTATTCCTTATCATTCAAACTCGACTTGGTAGCATTCAGCTAGTATCAATTCTGATTTTAGCTGTATTTTTGGCGTTATTAAGCTCGTATTCGCTACTATAATCAGGTATGGTACCACCAATTTTGAAGAATTTGACTGAAAAATCAATTCCGGCATGAAAATCGACATAAATTGGCATATTCATCGTCCTAATTGTACCTAAAATGCATATTTTATTTATGTCCATTGAATGTTCTAAACATTTGATCTATTTAATATGGAGTATTGCCAAGAAATGCCGTTTGGTATGACAATTCAGATAGTGTTAAATTAAAAAAGATATCTCTGACTTTGTCTATTTCAGACTATTGTCCTTGGTATTCACAAGACCATATCTAGGCAAATAATCGTTTGATTTGCATGAAGTAGTTGTTTTTAAGCTTCGTATGAAAATGACAACACAAAATCCTCATTGAAGAAACATCTGAACATGTTTTCTCCTCTTATAGGTTTACCACCACCAATTACATGTAAACCTCCGAGGTGTAGTCGAATGTAGTTCCTATAATAAAAAGTAGTCTATCCTTTTTCGATGGAAATGGGCATTATAAGTAGGGGAAAACTGCCCATTTCTATTCGATTTAGTGGTTATATGTATAAGAAGCGTATTAATAAGTTTTACTGGATCACTGATGAACATAAAGCAGAAATATGCCAAATTACAAGAAAATGTTATAAATGAACTAAAACAAGTTTTTCAAGATAGAAAATTAAAACTGGTTGACAAACCAATGTGTGGCTATTTCAAAGCATACGAAATATCTGCCGAGAAATACAAAGACCCTCAAAAACTATTCCCTGATAAAAAATCCATTATCACAAAACAAATTATTAAAGAGCTGACAAAGATGAATGGATTAAAGTTTCAATTAGGTCTCACTGTAAATCTATTTAAAGACGATGGTGCTACCAAAAAATACACCACAGCAGTATTACACAGCGAACAAAATGCAATCTTAAACTCTGAAAAAATAAATGAGTCTTACGATAAATCATCTGCAAATATACAAGAGAACCTTGAAAGATTTACAATCACAGCATCAGGATTGGAGAGTGATCACTGTGTTACGTTTTACTTAAATATTGCAAAGTACGAGCCGTTAAAAGGTTCTTCATATATTCCTTTGTCTAAAGCAGTAGCTGATAAGAAGGCAATTATCAATGTAAAAAACGACGATGATCAGTGTTTGTTTCATGCAATAAATTCAGCTTTAAATCCAGCTAAAAAGAATTCTGATAGATTATCAAAGTATCCTAGTACAGAGTTCTTAAAGAAAGAGGGTATTGACTTTCCAACTCCAATTTCTCAAATTTCCAAAGTAGAGAAACAAAACAACCTTGCTATTAATGTTTATGGATATACCATAACAGGAAAAAATAAAAAGGTATCTGTTTTTCCATATAAAATATCCGAACAACCAAAAGATATTGAACGAATTAATTTGATCTTAATATCTGAAGACACTGAGGTTGAATCAGAGAACGAAGACGATCCAAATAATGAAGAAGGAATTATAGATGACAACTATAACCCTGATGATTATTCCAAAAAACCAAAAAAATTAACAACAAAATATCACTATTGCTGGATTAAAAATCTGAATACACTGCTCTATGACCAAAACAAACATAAAGGTCAAACTTACTTCTGCGATCGTTGCCTTCACGGCTATTCTGGAAAAGGACTACTTGCCAAACACAGAGAAGACTGTGAGGGTATTAACAAAAATCATGCAGAATAGAAATGCCGAAAGAAGGTAAAAATACTGTAAAATTTAAAAATCCTCAAAATCAGATGCCTGTGCCTTATGCAATATATGCTGATTTTGAGAGTATAATCAAACCGCAATAAATCAAATTTGGAAAGAAATCTGAAATTCAAAATGTACACGAAGCTTGTGGTTTTGGATACCAGGTTGTCAGATATGATGGCAAAGCTGAAGAACCTGTTATTTATAGAGGTGAAGATGTTGTTGAAAAGTTTTTAAATCGCCTAGAATGTGAGAAGAGCAACATTAATAATATATTTGCTCACCCAAAACCATTAATCATGACGCAGCAAAATGAGGAAGATCATGAAAAAGCAACACACTGCTGGATATGCGAGAATAAAATAGGTATGGAATTCAAAAACGGCAAAGTTTGAGACCACTGTCATTTTACAGGAGAATACAGAGGTGCAGCACATAAAAACTGCAACTTAAAACTAAAAATAAAACCTGGTAAAACACCTATACCTGTTATATTTCACAACCTCAAAGGATATGATAGTCATCTTATCATGCAAAAAATACATAAAATGACAGGTAATATTACATGCATTCCAAACAACGCTGAAAAGTATATTTCATTTAGTGCCGGACAACTTAGATTTTTGGATAGCTTTCAGTTTATGGCTTTGTCTTTGGAAAATTGGTTGATGCAACAGGCACATCTGATTTTGAAATTACCAAAAATCAGTTTAGACAAACATATTTACCTCTGCGGAAAGGTATTTACCCGCATGAATATATGGACAGTGTGGAAAGATTTAAGGAAACGAAATTACCACCTATAGAAAAGTTTTACAGTTCAAGTAAAAAGCTCAAAGATAAAGATTATGAAGATTATGAATATGCTCAAAAACTATGGAAAGAGTTTAACTGTAAAACTCTTGAAGACTATCATAATTTATATCTAAAACCTGAACTTTTACGAAAAGGTGTTTATCCATACGAATATATGGACAGTATGGAAAGATTCAAGGAAACGCAATTACCGCCTATAGAAAAGTTTTACAGTAGTCTCTCAGATGAAAGTATAAGTCCCAAAGATTACGAATACGCTCAAAAAATATGGGAAGAGTTTAACTGTAAAACTCTTGGAGACTATCATGATTTATATCTAAAAACTGATGTAACTCTGTTAGCAGATGTGTTTCAAACTTTTAGAAAAACATGTATGAATGCATATAAACTTGATGCTTTACATTACTATACAGCACCTGGATTATCTTGGGATGCTTTACTTAAACATTCAAAAATAGAATTAGAACTTTTGACAGACATTAACATGCACTTATTTATAGAAAAAGGTATGCGTGGTGGAATTAGTATGGTATCAAAACGATATGCCAAAGCAAACAATTCACATGTAGCTGATTATAACCCTAACGAGGAAAACAACTTTTTAATGTATTATGATGCAAATAATCTTTATGGGTGGGCAATGAGTCAGCCACTTCCATATTCTGGCTTTAAGTGGGTGGAAACGTTGCCAGAGCCAAAAGAAGGAAAAGGATATTTTCTAGAAGTTGATTTGGAATATCCTAAAGAACTTCATGAAGCTCACAATGATTATCCACTTGCACCGGAAAGATTAGCAGTGAAAAAAGAACGGTTGTCTGAATACCAGAAAAACTGTTGGAAAATGATAGCATGATAAATACAGAACAACTAGTCCCCAATCTTATGGACAAAGAAAAATATGTGTTACATTACAAAAACCTGCAACTGTATTTATCTTTGGGTATGAAACTAAAGAAAGTACACAGAGTATTAGAATTTAATGAAAAACCATGGATGGAATCATACATAAACCTAAACACAGAACTTAGGAAAGAAGCTAAATCAAAATTTGAAACAGATTTTTACAAACTTATGAACAACTCTGTGTTTGGCAAAACAATGGAAAATCTACGCAAGTGGACTGATATAAAACTAGTCAGAACTGACGGCTCTGAAAATGAAAAGATAAGAAAAATAATAGCCAAACCCAACTTTAACAGGCGTATAAAGTTTTCAGATGAATTGTCAGCAATACATGTAAACAAAACAAAATTAACATTAAACAAACCAATTTATGTTGGAATGGCAGTATTGGATTTATCAAAGTATATGATGTATAATTGGTATTATAATACCCTAAAGAAAAGGTACGGAGATGACTGTACTTTATTATACACAGACACTGACAGCTTGCTGGTAGAAATCAAAACAAAAGATGCGTACAAAGACATGGTTGAAATGAAAGATGAGTATGATCTAAGTAATTATTCTAAAAATCAACCAATGCGTGATGATACAAACAATAAAATATTGGGTAAAATGAAAGACGAATGTGCTGGTGTTGCTATAGCTGAGTATGTTGGATTAAGACCCAAACTATATTCTATTTTGAGAGCGGATGAGCAGATTATTAAGAAAGCAAAGGGTGTAAAAGAATATGTAGTCGAAAAACACATAAACTTTGAAAACTACAAGGATGCATTGTTTGGCAAGAAAAAATACACCCATAAAATGAATATGATACGATCAATAAAGCATCAGATATTTGGCGTAACAGTAAACAAAGTATCACTGTCACCATTTTACTCTAAAAGATACATAGCACCAGACGGTATTAAAACTTATGCACATGGTTTCTATAAAAACTTATGAATTTGGGTATTAGCAGGAACAATAAGTAATTCTTCTTTGACAAATCCTCTTTGTGGCGCTGGTAATTTCAAATAATAAACTCTTATGCCTTGCGTCACCATATAACTTTTAATCTTGTGAATATCTACACTCCAAATTGGATCAGTTGCTCTGCGTCTTCCACCTTCTTGTTCACCGGGTTGATATAAATATCTTACACTTGCATTCATACAGATAGGATCATCTTTTAATATTTTTGTTTCAACAGGAGGGGGCTTTTTTGTCTCCGCATTTATGGCTTTAACAACTTCTGGTAATCTCTTCACCCATTCTCTATTACGTTTTTGCGAATCTATTTCCTTAGCATACTGATAGCCAAACAATCTTTCAGCTAATGTTCTGTTAAATCTTTCCACTAAAGCTTGGTCTCTGTGTATTTCTGTTCTGCCTCGTCTGATATTTACTTTGTGTTTTGCCATCAACTGTGATACTGCACCCATAAATTCTCTGCCTGGATCCACTTGTAATAATTTTGGATATTTCAAATGCCGACTGTATATTTTTTCAAATGCTTTAGCACCTTCTTTACTATCCTTGGAAGTTAGTGGCCCTGCTTCTTTGTATCTACTTGCAATATCAACCACAGTCAATGCATATTTATAAGTCTTGCGTCCACGACCAAAGCCAAAAGTATCATGCGGTAAAAATAACAAATCAGCTTGGTGCACTCCATTCTTAGCGGAAACATCAAACCTGGGTCTAACTATTTTCTTTGGCGCAGGTAAATAAATCTGCCACACAGCTTGTTTCTTTAAAAATTCTAATGCCTTTTTTTCAATGACACCAGCCTCTTTTGCCAATTTTTTAACTGCTGAGTAACCTTTCCAAAATCCTTTTGGGCTGTAATAAATCTTTTCCATTTTTTCTACTAAAGATTAAACTTTATATAACTATAAAAAAATGGATATCACAACTGCACAATTTGAAGAACTGCTTGAAGAGCAAAATCAATATAGCACAAAGAAATGGACAGACTTGGAAATAAATAAAATATATACTGTAACAGATACGAAAATAGTAGATACCGAATATGGTCCATCCATGGTATTGACATTATTAGACAATGGTGAAGTATGGGCGCCTGATCAACTCAAAAATAAATTAGAGAAGAGTGCTAAACCACCATATTATATGCGACCACTTGGATTGAAACCATGTAAAAACAACAAAAAAAATAGGTATCACGCATATGACTTAGTCTTTTCAAAGTAAACATACTTAGTCATTCCAAATCTAAAGTAATTATAGTTTTAAACTATTTTTTTTATGAACTCAATTTATACGCCACAAATCCAGTTGCAGCCATGCCCACCACAATAAACGTAATTTCTCTATTCTGTTGATCCGGAGATGGTGTATAAAAGTTCCTTAACTTAGGCTCCGGTTCCAAAAGCAAATGTTTGCCAGTTATATAATAATACTGCTTCATAGCTTGGTCTACATCATCAAAAGTCTGCTCTGCATGATGCTCTTTTTGCAGTTGCTTATTAATAAAATCTAATCTCTCTGTTCTTTTTTTATTCCACTCCGCTTATGCTGCGTTTAATTGTTCTACGGCTTTGTCATGTCTTTGTCTTTCCTCATCTAAATGACTTCCCATTCTTGAAAAGAAATAATTTGAACCGCTAAATGCTAATGCATTTGTTATTGCGCCACCTATCATCATTGCTACTGCACTTGCCATTTTTTTTATATATATTCTTTTTAAAATTATTTCATAATATCCGCAGGAATAATACCTTGCTTAATCAACATATCCTTTGTAGCCATTGCTAACATTATTTCCACAAACAGCATTCCAACATCTACCATATCAAAATCCACTTTAGGGGCTTGGTCTTTTTAGTAGTTTTCTGCCAATCTCAGAATATCCAACAGTTAAAAGTGTTTCCACTCCAGCGTGATACATCATATTTACAATTTGTTTTCCGTCAATACTTCCTGCCATTTTTTTTATATGATTATTTTTTTAAAATAAATTATTAAAAATCAAACGGGTCTTTTGGTGCAACATGAACAGGTTGCACAGCTACAGGTTGCGTAGCAGATTTCTTGTTATAAATATACAAACCCAACCCAGCAATGCCTAATAAAACCAGACACGGTGGAATATAATTTTGGTATACGTTTATTTTGATTTTTTTTGGTTCTTCTTCACCTATTGTTATTTTTGTTATTTCATCTTGCTTTGCAGCATTTTGATTTGTAGCATCTTGATTTGCAGCATCTTGCTTTGCAGCATCTTGAAGCAAACGCTTTGCCTTTCTTGCCGCTGCTCCTTTTTTCCCAGCCTCTATTCGTTTTGGATTTTTTACTTTTTGTTGTTCAACAGGTTGTGTAACAACAGGTATAACTTCACTCTCTTGGTTCTCCGTTTATATTATCTATATTTTTATTTTTATTAAAATCAATATGTCTAACGGTTGTCAGTATTGCTGTAAATGGTGCTAAGCACATTCCATACCTGTAATACAACTCACAACAAGCACTTGTCAAAGCATGATTAATAAATGGGTCTTCCTCCAAATCTTCTATCAGCTTTGGTGGATTGGTTACATTAAAATATTTTGATACTCCCATCACATACAAGTTAATAAAAGAATTGCCTAAAGTCTTAGTCATGCTTGCCCCAAGCCTTGCCCCAAGCCTTGCTTCATATCTGCAGTAAAGTTTGTTAATTTCATCAGGGGGCATGCTATCTATATTTGTGAGTTGTATGTCTTTACCCAAATATTGACGACTACCACCGCCAGCCACTATGGCTGATAATCTTTCTTTTTTTGTTTCTTGTTGCTTTGATTCATCACGTTCTGTGAAACCTTCTGATATATCTTGTAATAGTTCTTCCGCATTCATTTTTAGCTCTCCTGATCAGAGATCAGCAGAGCTTATGCCGTGGTGCGGCGTCCGTCGTCCGTCCGTCCGTCCGTCTGTCTGTCCGTCTGTCCGTCTGTCCGTTAACTTTTATTTGTAGCGACTACTCCTCTGAAACTACTGGATGGATATTCATAAAACTTTACAGAAATGTTGCCCATGAAGTCTAGTTGATCCTAGCAAAAATTCATGTTGATGTGAAATCCAAGATGGCCGCCAAAGCTAAAAATAGATTTTTTAAATTCAAGTTTGTAGCGACTACTTCTTGAAAACTATAAGTGATATTGATATGGGACTTTTTCTAAAATGATCAGCATGACATGATGTTGGTCCTTGTCGAAAATCGTTTTGATTCGACGTTAAACGTGGCTGCCAGCGGCCATCTTTGTTTACATAAAGTTATATAGTAAAAACTTGTAGCGACTACTCCTCTGAAACTACTTGGTGGATTTTCATGAAACTTCACAGGAATGTTGCTCTTGATGTCTAAATGATCCTAGCAAAATTTCAGGTCGGCCGGAAATTCAAGATGGCCGCCACGGCTAAAAATAGATTTTTAAAAAATAAGTTTTTAGCGACTACTTCTTGAAAACTATAAGTGATATTGATATGGGACTTTTTCTAAAATGATCAGCATTACATGATGTTGATCCTAGTCAAAAATCGTTTTGATTCAACGTTAAACATGGCTGCCAGCGGCCATCTTTGTTTACAAAGAGTTATATAGTAAAAACTTGTAGCGACTACTCCTCTGAAACTACTTGGCGGATTGTCATGAAACTTTACAGGAATGTTGCTCTTGATGTCTTATTGATCCTATCAAAATTTCAGGTCGGCCGGAAATTCAAGATGGCCGTCACAGCTAAAAATAGATTTTTAAAAAATAAGTTTGTAGCGACTACTTCTTGAAAACTATAAGTGATATTGATATGGGACTTTTTCTAAAATGATCAGCATGACATGATGTAGATCCTTGTGGAAAATTATTTTGATTCGACGTTAAACATGGCTGCCAGTGGCCATCTTTTTTTACATAGAGTTATATAGTAAAAACTTGTAGCGACTACTCCTCTGAAACTACTTGACGGATGTTCATGAAACTTCACAGGAATGTTGCTCTTGATGTCTAGTTGATCCTAGAAAAATTTCAGGTCGGCCGAAAATTCAAGATGGCCTCCACAGCTAAAAATAGATTTAAAATAAATAAGTTTGTAGCGACTACTTCTTCAAAACAATAAGAGATATTGATATGGGACTTTTTCTAAAATGATCAGTATGACATGATGTTGGTCCTTGTCGAAAATCGTTTTGATTTGACCTTAAACATGGCTGCTTTGTTTACATAGTTATATAATGCTTGTAGCGACTACTTCTTTGAAACTACCTGACGGATTTTCATGAAACTTCACAGGAATGTTGCTCTTAATGTCTTATTGATCTTAGCAAAATTTCAGGTCGGCCGGAAATTCAAGATGGCCGCCACGGTTAAAAATAGATTTTCAAAAAACAAGTCTGTAGCGACTTCTTCCTGAAATCAAAATCAATCAGTAGAGCTTCAAGGTCATTGACCTCTTGTTATATTAATAATTTTATTTTTTATCTTGAAATAAACATAAAACGTAAAACAACCAGCTGCGATATTCATGCAAGTAGTAATTGTTAGTATTGTTAATAGCATTGTTATTAATATTGCTATTTTTTTATTAGCATTGTTGTTTTGCTGCAAGCATTGCTATTAACATTGCTACTTTACTATGAGCAATGCTACTTTGCTGTTAGTATTACTATTAGCAACAAAGCCATGCTGCTAGAAAAAAATAGCAATGCTGTTAAAAATTATTCAACCCAATACCCAGTTGGTTGGTCAGTTCTCAAAATTAACTTGGAATAAAGCTTTTCTTATTCTGGTTCTCTCCTCCAGCGTTGGAATAACATCATTCTCTCTCAAACAATTTTCATAACTATCTCTGTCCTTGGTGTAAAACATACACAACCATTTTTGCTTGCTCCCTTAAATCTTTCAATACAGAATTATATCTCTGTGAAATGACCCACACTGATTGTTTGGCGTGGCGACCAGAGAATGCCAACTCTGATAACATATCTTTTTTCTTTGTTAATTCTTTTGTGGCGGAGCAATCATCAATGATGTATACTGTGGACTTGCCAGCATATTTATTGAAAAAGAAACGCAACAGTTCTTGTAACATTTCTTTGCCTTTGCTAACGGGATTGACAATTATTTTTTTTTATCTCTCGGGTTTTTCACATCTCCTATCCAGGATTTATTTTTATAAGCCTCGTTCCACTCTATGGTTGGACACAATATAATTATATGTTCAAAAACTCCAACAAACTCTTGTTCAAGTATGTCAAGAACAAACTCTGTTTTGCCGCAGCCTGTCTGACCACAGATAATGGCAGTGTGTGGATATTTAGGATATTTTTGTTGCAAACTAGTATCCTGCTTCTTTGAATCTTCCATCTTCGAAATTGATTTGCGCATCTTGTATTATATATATATAAATATTTAAAGTTTGATCTGCATCTGCTTTTTTAGCTCTACTGATCAGAGATCAGCAGAGCTTATGCCGTGGTGCGGCGTCTGTCTGTCCGTCTGTCTGTCCGTAAACTTTTATTTGTAGCGACAACTCCTCTGAAACTACTGGATGGATATTCATGAAACTTTACAGAAATGTTGCCCATAAAGTATAGTTGATCCTAGCAAAAATTCATGTTGATGTGAAATCCAAGATGGCCGCCAAAGCTAAAAATAGAGTTTTAAAAGACTACTTCTTGAAAACTATAAGTGATATTGATATGGGACTTTTTCTAAAATGATCAGCATGACATGATGTTGATCCTTGTCAAAAATCGTTTTGATTCAACTACTTGACGGATTGTCATGAAACTTTACAGGAATGTTGCTCTTGATGTCTAATTGATCCTAGCAAAAGTTCAGATCGGCCAGAAATTCAAGATGGCCGTCACAGCTAAAAATAGATTTAAAATAAATAAGTTTGTAGCGACTACTTCTTCAAAACTGTAAGAGATATTGATATGGGACTTTTTCTAAAATGATCAGTATGACATGATGTTGGTCCTTGTCGAAAATCGTTTTGATTTGACGTTAAACATGGCTACCAGCGGCCATCTTTGTTTACATAGAGTTATATAATGAAAACTTGTAGCGACTACTCCTCTGTAACAAATTGACGGATTTTCATGAAACTTCACAGGAATGTTGCTCTTAATGTCTAATTGATCCTAGCAAAATTTCAGGTCGGCCGGAAATTCAAGATGGCCGCCACGGTTAAAAATAGATTTTCAAAAAACAAGTCTGTAGCGACTACTTCCTGAAATCAAAATCAATCAGTAGAGCTTCAAGGTCATTGACCTCTTGTTATTTATTAGTATCGTTATACCTTCACTGCCGTTTTCTATTCTTCTTCCACTGCCGTGTAATAAATTGTCATCACATGTTCTAAGGTCAAGCCACAAAGCATATGATTTTGTTAGATAGGTCTCAAGAGAAACATTGGTAAAGTTTAAGTCCCTCGCTACTATTTCTGTCTCTTTGTTTCTTTTTGAGGTCAAGGCAAACTATTTGTTGATTTCATCCCAATGTTGATATGCCCTCATGCCCTGACTATACAGCTGATTTGGTACTCCCTCTATTGTCATTTCAACCTTTTCAATCTTTGGGTTGTAATAGGTTTCTGTGCTTGTTCTTTCTGGGTCTTCAAACAGCATTAGAATACCGGTACCTTTCATGCTCCGTGCTGGTACATTAATGTTGAAATTCCAAAGGGTTTCAGATTTGTTTGCTATTATTTTTCTATGTCGCAAGATACGATTATACATAAATGACATCTTACCATTGGTTTGCTGTCTTATTTGTCTGGCTAATTAAACATCACTAACTGTATCAAATTCCAAGCAGATATTTTTTATTACATAAGATGCATCAGCATCACTGCTTTTGATAACTTTGTTATAATCGTTAAACGTTAATTCATATTCTAACCTGTCACCAAGCCCCGCTTGATAAAATGGCATATGACTTTCTAACATTTCAAAGTCCAGTGGAATGCAAAATCTATTTTCATAAGCTGCTGCTATAGCTTCATCTTCGGTGTCTGAGGATTTATCTCCCGCACCAACTCTATGTTTTAGCATGTTTGCTTTACCAATACCTTGGTAAGCTGTGTTTAATCGTTCGGTAGGGCTTTTCCATAAATCTACATAACAATGATATATATATCACTGTCATCTATTGACATGACTTCATTGCCACTTATTCTTATTGTCATTTTTTTCGCAATTGCTCTATCCAGATTCTGGTATAGAGTAGTGTTGGGGTCTGTTCTGCTTTTAAGTTCTATTTCAAAGGCAAGACGAACAGTACGAGGAACTATTACATCATTAGTACTTAGATTTGGAAATCTCACAAGTAGTTGCTGGTTTTGATCTATTGTTGATGGATTATTAGTTATTACTACACTTGTGCGGATGCCCTTGGCACCATGAGGTTCTCTTAGTTTTCTATGAGGGCTGATCGAGTTTGTTTCCGTAAGCTGACATTGTTTTTATTCTTTAAATATATTTTTTAAAATAAAATAAACAATGGCTGAAGGAGGATTTGAATTTGACAATCCTACGTTTGATCCAGATGATTATGATGAATATTATGATGATGATTTACCAATGGTGTCTGATGAGCCTGTTCAAAGAAGTCTTCTTAATCAACGCGACCATATTGCTGAACTCAGGGGAGAGCTGGCAAAATCCACACTTGAAATATACAAAAAAAATCTTGTAAAATTCTTTTATAATGAAATAGAAAAACGATATAAGATGGCACCGGACAAAATGGATTATGACCAGTTTAAAGTATCAGCTAATGGCAAAACATTATACTAGGATGTTGGTGATAAAAAAATAAGAATAACTGCCAGGCAAGGTTCTTTTACATTTCTTGCGGGAACAAGGGCGGTAAGACAATTTTTAAATTTACCGGAGTATGACAGTAAAACAAAAGTATCACAGGAAACTCAACAAAAGTTGGAGAGCACAAGAAACGATTTACCAGATAATGTGAATGCTATTCCATTACAAGATCTTTCACATGTTGTTAATGACACAACACAGTCAATGAAAAGTGCTCTCCATGACTGGGATGTGATTGAGCGTCCTGATGCTGAAACACAAACAAATATAGACAAGCGTGAAATGGATGGAATAGTAAAAGCGATGACAACTGTCAAGGAAGAACTCACCAATAACTTGGCAAAACTCACACCACTTGATAAAGACATAACAAGAGAAAAACAAAAGTTAGAACAAGCTAAGACTGACGATGATGAATTCCAGATTAAAAGAATTAGCGATCGCATCAAAGACCTTGAAGTTGAAAGAGGTGCAAGGATGGATGTTATCAATGAAAACAGAGAAGCTTTCCGTAACCAAGTAAGCAGAATAAAAGAGACAATAAACAAAATGTTAAACGAGGATACAACTCTTGGTGAGAGGATCAAAACCTTGTTTAGGGAGCAAGGTATTACTATTGTTAGTATTTTAACTGCATTTGGTATGATTATTGGGGTTTTAGTTGAGGCCATTATTCCTACAACGGGAGGAGGGACTGCACCTGTTCCACCTCCAAAACCTGATCCATCAAGTGTCAAGGATTGGATAAAAAAAACACTAAGTAATCTAGGTAAACTTCTTGCCAACCTAGCTGGTAAAGCTGCTGCAGCACTTCCAGGAGTTATTGGTGCAATAGTACCATGGCTTTTATCTGCAACAGGTTATGTTATTAATTGGCTTGGTAACAATCTATGGGCTTTGCTTGTGTTTGTTTCCGGGTTGTTGTATGTGGCAGCCAAAGATTGGTTTAGTAAATCTCGTAAATAAGTAATGCAGCAAGACCTATTACTATGGTACCAACAATTATAGTTGTTTTGTTATCTTCGTGTTCAATCGCTATTTTTTGTATTTCTGGTGGGTTATGTTCCACAGTTTTATGTATTGATTTATCAAAGTCAGAATGTTCCGGTAAAAATTTCTTTGTTGTGGTGCCTTGAAAATGTTGAATAATTTTTGGTGGCACTGGTTTTACATTTACATCATTATTCAATCCTAATGCTTGTGCATCGGTTGCTATTACAATTTCATTATTGTAGTCTTGTATTATTCCAATTCTTAATTCCATGTCACTCGGAGACATGTACAACCCACTTCCATAGACAATATTTACTTTACTTCTTGCATATTTTAGGGTGTTTTCTTATCTTGAAATTTGACTGGGCAAGTCGATGGGGCTATTTATTGCGTCCTCTACATTTGCTAAAAATTGTTTTTGTGCATCAAATGCCGTTCCAGTTCCAAGTATATCTGTTCTTGTTTGTGATTGTGAGCCAAGTATTGCCCAGCAGTATGTTCTTATGCTGTCATTGATTCTTTCTACTCCAGCTCTTGTAAATTCAAATGAACAATCTAGTATAAAAGTAGACCAGCTATTGTCTGCTTCAGATCCTTGTGCAATGAATGTGATATGTTTTATCACTCTCATAGACTGTGAAACTCATCGTTTAGTTGTCGTATACAGTATTTACCAAAGTGTGATAACCAATATTTGTCCAGTAATTATAAATTGTTCCTAGCCCATCATTGTAGCTTTGTTTCTGTCTCCAGTCTGAATTTAAGTCAATGTTAAACTCCTTGCATATTCTCTCGTATGCGTTTCGGTTATATGTGTTATTAAACGCATTCCAATTTGAGTCTTGCGGCATTGCTACACTCATCTCAAATAATATTCTTCTGACTTGGTAATAGACATGAAATCGAAATAATGAACCAACCAAGGCATCAGCTTTTAGATGGTTGTTGAAATCAATGCCATATCCAGTTGTCGCACACCAAATAGCAAAATTCAACTGATTCTGCCAAAAAAACATCCAATCTGTTCCCCAGCTTTGAACTATAGCATCTGATTTGACGTATGGGAGTTTGTATTTTTCAAAGACATTGGGAAATGATGCTTTAAAGCCTTTACCGTCTGATGTAATGACTATGTTTTGATTTATTATATCTATTACTTTCTTGCTAAAAGTATTTGAATATTGAGCATCCGGGTTATATTTAAATTTTTTAGAAATCATTTTTATTTGTGTTTTTATATATATATATTAAAAAAAAATGTTTCATACAATTTCAAACATAGACAACTCTATTAACTTACAACAGTATATCGATAATAGAGATGGAACTAAGCGCGTTGAATTAAAAAGTTTTATATACACTATCGGTTGGTATAATATTAATCATGAAACCATAAAGACAAGAAACCCAGATAAAATAAACCATTTAGCAGGTGGACTCTATAACTTTCAAGACTTGGTAGAAGATTTTAAATTGCTAAATGAAAATATTATCCTGGACAGTATTGTCCAAATTGGTGCAGCCATTATACATACGTCAATAGAGACACGAATGTCAAGCGGTCTTTCAAATATGCTGGGATTCAAGGACAGAAAATGGTTGACAGGTACTAATATAGGAGATTACCCAATTGATTTAGCTCCTTATAAACAGCTATATGTTCATCTGGAACAAGTTAATACGAGTAGTTATTATTTCAATGGTAAGCCAAGCACTATTATAGGTGTTGTACCTGTAGTAAATAAGCAGTTTGGAGATATAGTATATACAAGTTTTTATCCTGAATATCACTGTCTTATGAATGGTGCAATTACTGAATTGAAAATAGAAGTCAGAGATGAGTATGGCAACAAGATAAATAATCACGGTTTGCCTATGAGTTGTGTTTTAGAAATTATTTAAAAAATATATTTTTATAAAAAAACAATGAGTATATTTGGACCAACAAGACCTAAAAAAACAGAAGACTTAGAGGCTTTGATAAATGATGTTCAAAATTTATATAGGCGAATTGTGCCTTTTGTTGACCAGTTTAATCATTTGAAAAATAAAGTTGATAATCTTAAATATGGGATTATTACAATATTTGCAGAGGCTAAGGGCCCACTTGTGTTGAATAGAATACTCTCATTTGGTAATGGTGGGGCAGAATCAAATGTGGGGCATGTAATGACACGCCGTTGACGGATTATGGGAATAGGTTTAGCATGTGAACGATTAGTTGGTGACGTAACTGTAACAGTTTCTGTCAATGGTGTTGAACAACCAAATTATGGCATAACGCTTCACATCATCCCACGCAATCATGATAACTTTGATAAACCTTTAGAGATTGGTGCTGGTTCTGTTGTTAACTTTGTATGCAAGATTGCCAACGCTACCGCTGTAAATACGGTGGCATCATTATTAATTGAATTAATTTAATTTTTTATTTATTAATAAAAAAATGCCGAAGCAACCAACAGCACCAAGTTTATATCCTGAGTTGCCAGTAGAAGACGGACACAATTATAGATTACAAAAGATTTCAGAGATTGAACAAAAGTTAATTACAGAGCGAGATATACGTCAGTCACTTTATAAAAAATATAAACGTGGTATTAATATTACAGATGGAATTGGCACTACCTTGATATCTGCAGCTGTTATTATGGCTGGAATTGGATTTGTTGTTCCAGTTTTGTTACCTTTAGAAATAGCAGCAATAGTATGTGGAGCTACAGGTGTTTGTATTAATTTTATCAGACACAAGCTTAATACAAAAGCTCAAAAACATCATGAAATAAAAACTTTGGCAGAGTCCAAGTTAATTAGTATAAAGCAGGTAATATCAAAAGCGTTGAGTGTTTTAGATGAACTGAAAAGATACTATAATTTGAAACAGGACATCAAACGAAAGAAACTTGAAATTAGTGAAGTTCAAAAAACAAGAACTAGTGGAGCAGGGAAGAATGGAAGCAATGGCAACCTTACAAAAAAGTCTAAAAAGTGTGTGATTTATTGTTTTAGTAATGTGTTTGAGTATGATCCACCACCTTTGTATTCAAGGTCGGAAAATTGTTAATTTGAATGTAATTTTGATAACTTATAAAAAAAAAATAAACTTGCAATCTTCACTACCCCTATTTTAAAAAAAGTTTTAATAAATCAAGTAAATCACCATAAAATGATGATTTATTATCTATGTATTTGAATTTTCATATTAGAGGTTTTTTATTTCTTGTACATACTTGTTTTTCAGATTTAAAAAAATCAAACTTGAGTAAGTAGGTTTTCATATTCCGAAGAATGTAAAAAAGAAATTTGAGCCAGAAACCCCAAAATACATATATATAACTCCGATCTTTATTTTAGCAGAGTAATGCCCCTTTTCACAAAACTTGAACCTGCAACCCGTAACCAGGCTCATAACTTGGCGAATGTTGACATAGGGTCATAAAACTTTATACAGTTGTTCTTTATCAATTCAGTGTCACTGACATGTCCAATAACTCTGACTCATTTTAGCACAGTTATGGCCCTTTTCATAAAACTTGATGTGCAACATAACCTAGCTCATTGGCAGAACATTGACCTTTTTGAAGAAAAAACAGAGACATAGGTGTTGCTTTTCCGGCGGCAGCGGCCACATTCAAGTTTTGCGTTTAGGTCGTTTTCTCACAAACTGTACACACTAGATCTTTCAAACTTTGCTTATAGTTGTATCTTGGGTGGTACATCGCAACGTGACAAAGTAAATGTGGAAGTGACCTTGACCCTCCAAGCCAAGGGCAGATAACTTCATTACTTTTAGGTTCAACGTTTGTGTTTAGGTCACTTTTTCACAAACTGTATTCACTAAACCTTTAAAACTTTACTTATAGTTGTATCTTGAGTGTTACATTGCAATGTGACAAATCAAATGTGGAAGTAATCTTGACCCTCCAAGCAAAGGGCAGATAACTAAATAATTTTACCTTCAACTTTTGCTTTGAGGTCAATTTCGCGCAAACTGTATGCACTACACCTTTCAAACTTTGTTTGTAGTTGTATCTAGGGTGGTACATCGCAACGTGACAAAACAAATGTGGAAGTGACCTTGACCGTCCAAGCAAATGTCAGATTACTTAATAATTTTACCTTCAACTTTTGCTTTGAGGTCAATTTCGCGCAAACTATATGCACTACATCTTTTAAACTTTGCTTATAGTTGTATCTTGGGTGGTACATTACAACGTGACAAAGCATATGTGGATGAGACCTTGACTCTCCAAGCAAAGGGCAGATAACTTTATAATTTTAACCTTCAACTTTGGTGTTTAGGTCACTTTTTCACTAACTGTATACACCAAGACCTTTCAAACTTTGCTTATAGTTGTATCTTGAGTGGTACATTGCAACGTGACAAAGGAAATGTTGATGTGACCTTCACCATCCAAGCAAAGGGCAGATATTTTAATTGTTACATTTACATCACTTTCTCATGAACTAGAATTATGCACTAGATGTTTTAAACCTAATTTATAGCTTAATCTTCGGAAGAAAAAATATTCTTTTGTGACAAAGTTGTGTTATGGGTAGTGATTCTTTTTGGAAGCATGGATTTCATCTATGACCTTGACCTACTTTTTGGAGCTGATGATTTTTGAAAACCAGCCAGATCGGACCAGTAACAGCGGAGTTATGGCCCTTGATTTAGTTTTTTTTTTATATTTTGCCTCGTTGATGCGATAGGGCTTTCATTTTTCATCTGATCTTTACCAGATTGTTTTTTTTTTGGTAATTTTTTTAATTTTTTTTTACTGATTTGTTTATGTTGGTTTTTTTCTTGATTTTTAATTATTTGTATTGATTTTTTTTTTTTTTTTTTTTTTTATTTCATACATATTTTTTTAATGCCTTCTTGTTTAATTGGTTTTTTTATGTGTTAACACCGTGTTAGCAGGAAGCATTGCTATGATTTCTAGTTGTGCCTATTACGGTTTTTCCAGTTCGTTGATTTTTAGCTCTGCTGGCCTTGGATGCCGAGTTGTCCGTCATCCGTCGTTACCTTTTGTCTCGTTAAGACGATAGAAAACCAGCCAGATTTTTGGCCCTTGATTTAGTTCAAAATGCTATATTGCTATATTTTGCCTCGTTAAGACGATAGGGCCGTCATTTTTGATACTATCTTTACCAAACTTTACCACATTGTTAATATCAATGAAAGCTCGGCCAAGTTCGAAAACCAGCCATATCGGACTAGTAACAGCGGAGTTATGGCCCTTGATTTAGTTAAAAATGCTATATTTTACCTCGTTAAGATGATAGGGGCTTCATTGTTCATCCGATCTTTACCAAACTTTATCAGATTGTTAATGCCGTTGAAAGCTCGAACAAGTTTGAAAACCAGCCATATCGGACTAGTAACAGCGGAGTTATGGCCCTTGATTTAGTTCAAAATGCTATATTTTGCCTCGTTGAGACGATAGGGGCTTCATTGTTCATCCGATCTTTACCAAACTTTACCACATTGTTAATGTCATTGAAAGCTCGAACAAGTTCGAAAAACAGCCAGATAGGACCAGTAACAGCGGAGTTATGGCCCTTCATTTAGTTAAAAATGCTATATTTTGCCTCGTTAAGGAAATAGGGGCTTCGTTGTTCATCCAATCTTTACTAAACTTTATCAGATTGTTAATATCAATGAAAGCTCGTACAAGTTCGAAAACCATTCATATCGGACCAGTAACAGCGGAATTATGGCCCTTGATTTAGTTCAAAATGCTATATTTTGTCTTGTTAATACGGTAGGGCCTTCATTTTTCATCTGATCTTTACCAAACTTTACCAGATTCTTTAGTTATGGCCCTTGATTTAGTTAAAAAGCTGTTTTTTGCCCGAAACTTTCAAAAAAACATAAATGGCAGTCGCTCGCTTCATTGATGTTTCAAGAGCCATGTTAACCAGTAGAGCGTCCACACGCCCTCTTGGGCCTCTTGGTAATGGTTACGGTCCCTTGACATTTGTACTTTTAAATTTCTTGTCGGCGCTACTCCTCCGAAACACCTTGTTGGATTTCAAGGAAACTTGGCAGGAAGCATCGGTAAGATATTTAGTTGTGCATATAAAACTTTTGTTTCAGTTTGCTGATTTATGAAGAATTATGGCCCTTTGACATTTTTACATTAAATTTCTTGTCGGTGGTCCTCCTCCTAAATGGTTTGTTGGATTTTTACAAAATTTGGCAGGAAGCCTCAGTTTGATGTCTAGTTGTGCAAAGCGTGGTATATCAATGAAATCTTGGACAAGTTCGAAAACCAGCTAGATCTTGTTAGTAATGACAGAGTTAGGGCCCTTGATTTGTTGAAAAATGCTATATTGTATTTTCCTTTATTAAATCTGTAGTTACTTCATTTTTTATGTGATTTTTACCATATTTGTTTGGAATGTTAATATAACCTGCTGCCCCCAGACTTATTGCCCATGATTACCAGGTAAGTGATCTAAGACCATCCTGTCCCTGTTGTTTTTGCAATGTTTTAAAAGAAGTACTGATGGGAATTTTATGCCGACAACCCTTGATATAAGAGCCATTTTATCCAGTAGAGCGTCCACACGCCCTCTTGGGCCTCTTGTTAGCTCTACAAAGGCCAGCAGAGATTATGGGATGGCGAGTTGTCCGTTGGCCGTTTTTGTCCGTTAACTTTTGCCTTGTGGACATGATAGGGCCTTTATTATTAATCGAATCTTTACTAAACTTTGCCAGTATCTTTATATCGATGATAGCTCGGACATGTTTGAAAACCAGCCTGATCAGATTAGTTTCACCGGAGTTACGGCCATTGATTTGCTGAAAAATGCCATATTTTGCCTTGTGAACACTATAGCACCTTCATTTACTTTTTGATCTTTACTTAACTTCCTTCTTTTGTTAATATCAATGAAAGCTCAGACGAGTTTTAAAACCAACCAGATCTGATTAGTTTCACCGGAGTTATGGCTCCTTGATTTGCTGAAAAATACCATATTTGAGCAAACT